>CATIWF010130343.1:0-20466 GCA_949630135.1 Balakata baccata
GTGGAAATTCCAGTTCAAAAAAGTCAGTCATGCGCAATTCTTTAGATGAGCTTGCACCCATTTATCTGTAAGCTCACTCCTTTCCTTTTCATTATCATAAACTCATATAATAGTCAAAATGATGATTTCTTTTTAATTAATTATGTGCTGGAAATGGAATATTTGCATTAACGACCCAATCTCTTAATTTAGCCTATATTGATTCGATGTCAATTATTATTATTATTATTATTATTATTATTATTATTATTAATGTGATGTTTAAAAATAAAAAAGCACAAATTAAATATGAAGGGATTAAATTGAAGACTCCCATTAATTATAATTAAGTAGTTATGTCTGTTAATTTCTTTCAATGGATAATTAAAAACTGGGGCCCACAACTTTCTTTGTGCAGGTGTGGGATCCACTCCAACCGAAGGGAAGATGAAAGTTTATGTAATGCATAACTGATTGGGATTGCGGGGGAGAAAAGCATTTTTGGGGTTTTTTATTTTTGAGTTTCTAAAATTATTTTTGGAGAAAAATAAATAAAAAGATACTTTTTTAAGAAGTAATTAAAAAAACTATTTATAAAAAATTAAAAAAATTACTCAATTATATTAAAAAAATTTAAAACATATTTTTTGAACAACCAACAACAATTTTAAATATATGAGTGAGCACTTGGACAGTTTGATTTATAAACCAAATCAATTCAAACCCAAAAACCAAAAATCGATTTGTTAAAATTTTACTAACCGAAGCAAACTAAGTTAAAAACTTAACCTAATTGAACAGAAAAATATCAATTCGATTATGTAAATTGGTTGTTATAAAATATAATTTTAAGCTCTATTTTTTGGAAAATTATACAATAGTACCTTTGAAGTTAAAAAATTATACGATTTGCTTATATAATTTGACATAATACATTAATATTTTTTAAGGTTTAAAAATTATACTATTTACCAAGATTATCAAATCCGGCCTGGTTAATGAACTAAGGAGAATAGCGGATCAAGAATTTGAAGTTGAACTAGAATCAAACTGGAATTGAATTAATGTATGTGAAATTTTCTAAATATATAATATATATCATATATAATAAAATATAACATATCTTATACATAATAAAATATAAAAATAGCTTGTATAAAACTAGTTTCATACTCAATGATATATTTAAAATAGTAATGTCTTTAATTTAATTAATACATAATAACACCCAAATTAAAATAGAACAAAAAAATTTAAAAATTATTTTAAGAGTTTTCTTTCCTTATAAACCAATATAATAATCACTATTTGAGATTATTGTAATTAACTTAATGGCATTTAATTTCAATATTTTCTTAAATAAATTTGTATTAAATGTTTATAAAAATTTGAAAATAATTTTATGTAATTATTTTGTAATATTGTGTGCTAATAATAAATATATAGACATTTAAATTCAACTTTATTATATATATACATATGTGTGTGAATAATTAAAATTAATATTTTTATAATATATATTACTGACATAAAATTTTTTTTTGATAAAAAATACTATTAATTATATATTATTCAATTTTAATTATTTTTTATAAAATAATATATTATAATTATATCGATAATATATATTTATGATTGTAGACACTTGACGAAATTCTCCTTTGGCTAATTGGTGAGTTGTTGCAATGCTAACCCTTTAAGGCACAGCTTCGAGTAGCCGGAGGAGCAACTAAACTATTTTTTCAGAAAACTTCTCCACTTTCCGCCCTCCAAAACCGTTCGAACCCGTCCGGCTCAGCCGGTTTGTGGTCAACCCGGCCGATCTGCTGGTTTTTGGCAAGGTTAAAAAATCCTCCGGTTTGCATTGTCAAAATTGACCGGTCTGAGGTCCGGTTCCGATCGAACTGGCCAGACCGGTTCAGTTTTTATAACCATGCTATTTATATTATTTACCTTCTGAAATTTTAACATATTATACTAATACTATATGCAAATTTAATTTATTATATTAGTATTTTTTTACAAATTTAATTTATTGTACTAGTACCCCTACTAATTTATTGTGTCAAACTATATAAGTTAAATAATATAATTTTTAAATTTCAAGAAATACTATTATATTATATTAAAATATGAAGAACAAATTATATAATTTTTAAAGATCACATAGTACTATTGTATGGATAAATAATAAATTTCCTCCAATTTTTTAACAAAAGAGGCATGTTTGTAAATACAATAGTGATTCATTAAGGCTACAGAGTTCAAAACCCAGCAGCCACATTTTCTCATACTTCTTTATTACCATTTTTTTTATTACGAGGAATGCTACACTTTTTATACATTTTCTATTATACACTTTTAATACAAAATAGATATATGGTTATACAGTATTTAGTATTAACCGAATAACCGAACCAATGAAATTCAGTTATTTTAGTAATAGATTTTTCGATTTTTAGTTCGGTTATTATATTTAAAAAATTACGGTAATTGGTTAGATTAGTTCAAAAAATACAAACAGTTTAACCGAAATAACCAATATATATACATTTTATGATTTAAAGTAGTTGCTTAATTATCATTTTTACTTTCTATTAATAATGTTTATAAATTAATCTTTTGAATCGGTGTATTTTTGAACTAGTAAGTAGCATATAATTATTCATTATATATATTTTTTGTTAATCTTAATTATAAATTGACTTTATTTTAGTAGTTGTATTAGTATATATTTTGAATCTGTTATCTATATTATGATTATTTTTATTGTCTCATTGATTTTGTTGTATAATATAGAAACTTATAAAATTGAAAATATTCTAAAAATTATGCAATAATTGAAATATTTATAGTAACCGAACCGATAAATTTTGGTTCGCTTAGTTTTGGTTATAAATTATAATCGTTTTAGTTCGCTTTTTATAAATTCAAAAAATTTCGGTTACTTATAAAATTCAGTTCAGTTAACTGAATACACACCCCTAAATACAGTAGCGTATCTAGGAATTTTTTTATAGAGTGGCGAATTTATAAAATTATAAATAAAATTTATGATAATCTATAAAATTTTAAATTACAATTTATTGATTCAAGAAAGAAAGTTAAAGAAAAAAAATTACAATAGTTCACAACGAGTTCTCATATTTTGAAAGTGATTTATAATATTGTCATCGTTAATATCTAAAAATAAATCCCTTTCTACAAAAGTAATTATATAATCATTTAACAATTGGTCCCCTTATACTATTGCATACTTTATTTTTTATGTAAGCCATTGCAAAAAATACTCTTTCTATACTTGCAGTTGCTATAGGAAGAATCAATACTAGCTTCAAAAGTAGATAGACTTTTTGATGTGCTATGTACTTTTTTGTTTCGACAAGTTTCATAGAGAGCTTGTTGATATTGTTCACTGTCCAAAATCTCTTATCATTTTGAATATCAACAATAAAAGTCGCAAGTTGATGCTAAAAAAATGCAAATATGTACTTGAAAACTCATTAGAATAAAATTTAGCAAGTCGAGATAATCTTTTCATGTTAAAAGAAGAAAATTGATCTTGAAGATTAAAACAAGATATACAAATAAGTAGCTTATTGTTTGTCTCATCAAATCGATTCTCAAGCTCTTATAGTTGTAGGTCGATGACACTTAAAAAGACTTCAACTCTGAAATACCACAAGTACTAAGAGGGAGGGTGAATTGGAATTTTTGAATGGAATGGAAAAATAAAATTGAACAATAAGGGGTAAAAAAACACAATCGATTTATAGGCGTTCGACCCTATTAGCCTACTCCTCTTCCCAATCTTAGTTGAGAGTTTTAATCCACCATCAATCTATTTTAAAATGTAGATTAAACTCTTACAAGCTTAAACAAACTACTCAAGTATTTTAAACTCAAGGCTCACACTCAAACCCTTACAATGAGTATTAATTTTCCAACCCAACTCACTCAAATGCTTATTAAATGATTGATTGCAGAAATTCTAGCACTCAACAATCCAAAGAACTCAAGAACACTTGAGCTCTTAAAGAAATACAAAGATGAAATAGTTGAGAGAGAAAGAGAGAGAGCTGAAAATTTAATGCATAAAGATGATTTGAAGTAATATGCACTTAATCAAATATTCTCTAAACCTATACAGTCATAAATATGAAATATTTATGCTCTTTTGGAGTATTGTAGCTATTAGGAGTGCATTTAATGCGTTGATGTCCATTGAACTACCCCATTAAAGATGTATGTGCCCGAATTCACGGTCATGAAGCATTTTGGAACTTAAAAATGGGTTTTCTGCTTGATCTTCACAGGCATAAAGGGTTATTTCACAGTCATGAATATTGATATTTACGATCATGAACATTTGTTTGGTAGTGAAGGCTGGTTGTGAAGGCTACTGGACCATTTGGCCAAATTTTCATTATCATGAAGCAATCTTTCACGGTCATGAGTGTTGAGATTCGCGGTCTTGAATGTTTATATTCATAGTCATGAAGCCTGATGGTGAAGTTTTTCCTTTTAAGCCATTTTTGATCCACTATTGATTTCCAAAGCTCTTTAAAGATTATAATTGATCTATTTAAGACTAAACACTTAAAATGATTAAATCTCATTGCATAATTATTTGTGATCATCAAAATAATGGAAATACCCCTCGAAGTTCAACAAACTCGAAAATGATAAAGATTGGTCACTTGTTCTTTACCACGCCTTTTTCTTCTTAGAAGAACTTACACATCATCAAAATTAGGGACTTCAAAACTTTTTGCAAAATGAAGTAACTTTACCCATATGAGATTCTCATCCATCATCTCTCATCTTTTGTAGTTGCCCTTTAGTCACACCAACAAGTATCATAGCATTAACAATATCGTGATCCCTCCTTTGCAATGCTATGTTTAGCTCATTTGTAATCCCAAAAATAGCTACCATCAAATGTGTCACAAAGATAAAATCAAATGACAACAATACAAACATTAGTTGTTCGACTTTTATCTTGTCACTCACACTAATGCAAATATTGTTAATAGCCTCGAGCACATCAATGATTGAAGGAAATAAAGAAAGCACATTTAAAATAGTCTTAAAATAAGATCCCCAACGAGTGTCACCGAGCCTTCTCAAGTCGAGCTCTTGATTTAAACCTTTTCCAGTTTCAAGTTCACCTTCTTGTAATGCATGTGCAACACGTTGAACTTGTTTCACTCATAGCATTTCTTTTCGCTTAGATCAACCTCCTACTAAATTCAATAAATTTGCAAGTGCATCAAAAAGGCAAACACCATCCTTATTCTTTTTGGCAACAACAACAAGTGTTAATTGTAGTTAATGAGCAAAATAATGAATTTAATATGCAGAAGGAGTATCTTTCGTGATTAAATTTTCAAGGCCATTGATTGAACCTTGCATATTGCTAGCCCCATCATAACTTTGTCCTCGAATTCTAAAAGGGCTTAAAGAATGCTTAATAAGCAATGATTCAATGGCACCTTTAAGTGTCAAAGAACTAGTATCAGCAATATGCACAATGCCAATGAATCGTTCTGTCACCTCCCCAAACTTATTAAAATATCGTAAACAAAGAGTCATTTGTTCTTTTTGAGATATATCACTAGATTCATCGGCTAAGATTCCAAATAAATCACTGCCAAGATCTTTAATAATTGCTGTAGTTGTCTCTCTTACACAAGCATTAATTATCTCTTTCTGAGTTAAGGGAGCCGTTATTTGATTATTACCTCGAGTATTTTTTAAAACCACTTTTCCATAGTCATCATGTATATCTGCAACCCATTTCAAAAGTTAAAGAAAATTTTTCCTATTATTTGATATTTCACTTTCATCATGACCACATGTAGGTAATCCTTGACGTAAAAGAAATCTTAAGCACTTTATTGAAGCCGTCAATCAGGTTTGACATTCACTTTTAGCTTGGATAGATTGCTTAAGTAAACCAGACTAGATTGAACTTTTCTTATTTTTGTAAGCATGAAGTCTCTACATAGCTTGATTATGAGCACTCATATGTCCACCTATATGCTTATCAAATGCATTTGTTTTGTTCCAAGATCTAAATCCTTCATTAACAAAAGCATCTCCCCCAGCCAACGTCTCATTTTTTAATAAATAACAAACAAAACAAAATGTTGCATCCCTTTCAATGCTATATTCTAGCCAAGATTCATATTTTCTGAACCAATCAGGATTAAATCGACGTATCGTATTTCCAATAGCTCTTTGAGGATAATCATGTTGATCGGGTTGGCAATGACCTCTTTGCATATATTCTCTCCTCACTATATCTTGGTCATCTATATGATAATTTGTGATCTTTTTTCTTTTTTCGGGATCATGTGGAAGAGAATTGATATCAAATTAACTTAATCTCTCCCTAGATAAGACTTTGATGCTAGCATTTAAACTATGACTGCCTCCTATTCTAGTCATATATTCTTTTTGAATGTGAGGGGTACTTACAATTTCTTGTGTTTGAGGAGCATTAATTGATGGGTAAGAATAATATTACTTATTTCCTTCAATTAGCAATACATTTGGACTAACTAATAAACTATATATCTCTTTTCCTACTTTCTTCATAAAAAACTTTTGATATCCCCTTCTTTCGTTCTCTTCATTCTGTAATTATAAATGTCATATTGAATTAGGTTTTTTATTATTTTCCTTAAGAAATAGAATAAAAGTAAATTCAACTATTAATAAAATCATATAATCAAATTCATATATCAAAGTCTTCCATATTTACTGAATCAATTAAAATTAAATATAGAAATAGTAGAATATAACAATAAATAAAATTTATCACAATACAAACACTAAAATTATAAACTAAAAACTACTAGATTATGAATTAGAATAAGTCAAAAAATTAAAAATATACATACTTGATGCTTAGAATCTGAATGAAATATTGATAAAATTGAATATTATTTCTGCAAAGTTAAGCCGCCACTCTAGCCTAGGGTTTATTTCTCTCCTGCAATGTCTTTTTTTTATTTGACAATTGACATTTATTATCAATTTAAGAATTAACTTTATACTTTTTTCTAGTTCCACCTTTCAATATAGCTTTTCCTTTTCCCAAAATTTAGGTGGAGACTTGTAATTTGGGGATGCAATTACATATTTATAATTTTTTATTATTATATACTAAAAGAAAAAACTAATTTTCTTTTGCCACCCCATCTGATAATTTATGTCCACCCCTGCCTTGTATAAAGCATTAATTTTTTTATAATATCTAATAATATTTAATAAATGAAAATATATTTTTTTATATTGAAAGTATACGGTAGGAAGTGTATGATGAAGTGTTACTAGTATTTCTCTTTTGTTATCATTATTAATATTTTTTGATTATTTTATATACAAATGAAAGAAAAAGAAAGAAACCAAGGAAGGCAGGAATAAGGAATCAACCCCGGACCTAGAGGAGAGCAAAACATCTCACTCCAGTGCACACTACTAATAAAAATATATTTATATTTCACTCATTATTATACATAATATTTGATTTTTTCGGTTTTCCCCCTTTTAAACCGAACCCAATTGATTAAACGAAAATTAATATAAAATACTGAACCGATTATATTAAAAAATTAAAAAAATTAAACCGAAATATAATTGGTTCGGTTTAGTTTTATTCAACCCTACCAAACACCTCAAGAAGCGTCTAGTGATGCAGACATGGCATTGTTTTGGGATTAAGAGTTATCGTTACAGCTAATTAAATTCTTAAATTTCTTAGTCAGATGGGTTTATGCTGTTAGGTATTTCTTAATCATATCTTTTTTTTTATTATTATTAATGAGCTGTTTGGTTCATGAAAAAATAGAGTAGAAATGTGAATGAAAATGAATGATTTCCTTTGTTAATGTTTAGTTTGAAAAAAAAATAAAGTGAGGTGGAAATGATATTCTATCATCAATGAAAATCTCCCATTTCCTCTCCCTCCTAGGAAATGGATATTTCATTCTCATATAAATCAAGTCAAACTAGTTAAAATATAAAATATTTTAATTATTATGCACATTCTATTTAATGTATATTTTTATTTAATGTGTTTTATTATAAATAAATATTTTTTAAATTTTGCAATAAGTAGACATTATAAAAAAATATAGTTTTTAAAAATATTAATTTATTTTTTAATAATAATAAAATTATAATTATCTTAATAAATATAAAATATATATTTAAGAATAAATTTTATTATTTAATTGTTATTCTACAAATTAATATATTATATAAATATAATAATTTAACCAAATATATATGCAAATGAAATTTTATTTCCATTCCTAAATAAATGAAAATTAACCAAACAACTTGGTAAAATTAATAATTTTTATTTTTATTCTCTTTCATTCCCATATTTGAACCAAACACCCTCTAAATTATTTTCTAGACTTTTTAATCCTAACATGCTTATTGTTTGTGTTATTTCTTTTTTTTTTTTTTAAAAATGAAAAATTCAAATGATTGTTTGTCTGTACTAAGGATGGCCATTGGTTATATCCAAATAATATGTAAAAAAAGAAAAAAAAAAAAGAAGAAAACAGTTTTCTCTTTTGAATATTAACATTTTTTTAATTCACGATACTCAGTGTATTATTCATTTCATTCCATTTTATCTATCGTATGATAAAATAAAATTTATTTCATTTCAATTGATATTTTATATTACCAATAAAAAAATTTATTCTTTCCAATTTTACTTTATATTTTGGTTTTTATAGTAAATTTTCTCTATTAATAAAAATTTTATCTATTAATTACTTTTAATCTTTATAAGGAGAGTAATATAATTATTTTATACCTACTATTATATATATCAGTGACATTCTTAATTTTTATGAAAAACGTTAAATAAGATATAGAACGAAATAGAAGAAGTAGATTAGACTATTAATGATGTTGTGTGTTTTGTCTGTATTATTAGGCTTGCATTTCATATAAATGTATAGTTCTTATGAACATGGTGATATATACTAAGCCCTTGTTAGTATAATTCATTTTAAATTTAGCAAAACAACTAATACACATGTCATATTTACACTTTAGAAATAACAAGAAAAAACACACACACATATATATATATATATATGAAAAAAGAAAAATACATTTGAAAAAAGGGCAAAGTGATTAATTGAACGTTGCTATATAGTAAGAATAGTCATCATCTTGTATTCATAGGAAAACGATAAATTCATATCAATATATGAATGACGATGAGAAGACTTAGACATTGTTTGGTAACTATAATTTTAAGTTATTTTGATTAATAATCTGTGTTTAATAAAATAGATTATTTTTAAAAAAATATTATAATCTTTTAAAAAATAAGCTACTCTTATTAGTATTCAAAAATAATTTAGTAAATTATTATATTTTCTTTCTATTATGCCTTCATTCTTTTTGCTGAATGACATTATTTTTATTTTTCATCTACAAAAATATAGAAATTAAATATTTTTTTATTTTACTCTCTTATTTTGTTTGATTACCCAACTCTCATCAATTTATGTATACAATTAATCATTGAGATTTTTTGGATATCTATACTCATCAATTAGTTTATTATCCAGTTATATATCACAATAAAAATGATTACAAATCTACTATTTTTAAAATACAACATTAAATTATTATTATTTTTATATGTCATTTTATATTTTTCAGCTGGTTTTACTAAACAATTTTAATTCAATCAACTAGATTATCATCTATTACTAAATTATCAACTTGTAGTTAGATTATCGGTTAGTTTTACCCAAACAGAATCTTAAATTCGAGCTTTTCCATAATTTTTGTAAATAAAAATATCAATCAAGTTACTATTTAATTAATTCAAATTTCAAATCACATTTCACTATCTCCCAATTTGAAATTTATTTAATATATATGTCCTTTCTCACATTATCAGCAATAAAAATTTTAACTACATAGTTTATTTTTTATTTCCAATTTAAAATTTCTCATTTTCAGATGAAATTCATCTCTCTATGGATATCATAATCTATAGTTTAGTTTGTGAATCGAATTACAATGCGATATCATATTCTACATAGTTTAATTATATTGTTCATGATATTGTTGTACATTTATATATTATTAATGGTAATTATAAATAATTTATTTTATAAAATTCACCACAAAATATTTATAATTAATATATTTTAAAAGGATAAATAATTATTTTAAGAAAATCAAATCAGCTACAAATTAATTTAATAAAAATTATAATGTGGGTCTGTTTGGTATTACTGTGGCAAAAAACACTTTTTGAAAAAAAATTTATTTTTAATATTTTAAGTTTTAAAGACTTTTTTTTAGAAAAGCAGGTACACAGTTTTTTTGTAGAAATATATTTGAAGAAAATAATTTATAAAAAATTAAAAAACCAGTTAATTAATTTAAAATTTTCAAATTCTGCTTTTTACATACCCTTATTTGGAAAAATCTAGAGCTAATTAAGGACACGGGGAAATGAAATGCAAGACGTGATCCATGAAATATTTGGGCTTTGGACTCGAGCTTAGTAACATGTAACGGTGGCAAATGGGTGGTCGAATTTGGAAAATTTACACGTTCATGGAAGGGAAAATTTTTTTTAATTATACCGGTAAAAATTTTGTGTTTTCAATTTTGTGTTTTATATTTTTATTTTTATCAGTTTTTTTTAAATATTAAATTTTATTGTATATACAATATATTTCTCATTTAATTAAAACAGAAAATTATCATTTTTCACATTTTAAATATAGATTAATAATTTATTAACTTGCATAACTATTATTAATCTTTATGCATGCATTTATTTATTTTCAATCATTGCTTAATTAACTTAATTAGTAAAAAATATGTAAAATTGAATTTAATTAATTTAATTACCAAAATAAACGTTGAACAAACCTTAATTGCAATATATATATATATATAAACTTATATTTAATGTACTTAATTAATATTATTTACTTTGGTAAATATTAGATAGATCTTTAGTAATTTTTAGTTGAGATATTAACTTGATATAGGGTAAACTTTGAGTAAATCTTAGATAAATTTTAGATAAATTTTATATAACTTCAACCTTAATTGCAATATATATATAAACTTGTATTTAATGTACTTAATTAATGTTATTTACTTCGGTAAATATTGGATAAATCTTTAGTAATTTTTAGTTGAGATATTAACTTGATGTAGGGTAAACTTTGAGTAAATTTTGGATAAATTTTATATAACTTCAACTTTGATTAATTTTGTTGTAAATATTAGGTAAATTTTGGGTATAACTTAAGTAAATTTTAATAAATCTTTTGTAACTTCAATTTTCATTAATTTTGTGGTAAACATTGGGTAAATCTTAGTAAAACTTTGGATAAAAATTGGGTGAATTTCGGGTAAATTTTAGATAAATTTTGAGTAATTCTTGGGTAAATCTTGAATAAATCTTGTGTAATTTTAATTTTTATTAATTTTCTGGTAAACATTGGGTAAATCTTTTGTATAATTTGAGTAAACTTTAAGTAAATTTTTAATAAACATTTTGTAATATTAATATTCATTAGTTTGTAGTAAATCTCAAATAAATCTTTGGCCACCAAGTGTCCTTATACATTTATTTTTTAATTATTATTTAATTAACTTCATTAGCAAAAGAAATATATAAATTTATATTTAATTAGCTTAATTACTAAAGTAAACTTTGGGTAAACTTTAATTATCAAATAAAATATGTAAACTTATATTTAATTAACTTAATTAAGGTTATTTATTTTGATAAACTTTTGGCTATATCTTTAGTAAACTTTGGGTAAACTTTTGAACAAACTTTTGGTAAACATTTAATAAACATCTAGTAAACTTTTTGGTAAACATTGGATAAATTTTAAGTAAATTTTCGGTAAAACATGGATAAATCTTAGGTAATTATTGGATAAATCTTAGGTAATTATTGGATAAATCTTGGTAAGTCTTGTATAACTTCAACTTTCATTAATTTTCTTATAAAAATTGAGTATTATTTGAGTAAACCATAAGTAAATTTTAATAAACTTTTTGTAACTTTAATTTTCATTAATTTTTTGGTAAATCTTGAGTAAATATTTGATAAACATTGGTAAATATTGATTAAACATTATATAACTTTAATTTTCATTAATTTTATTGTAAAACATAATTTATAATTTGAGTAAACCTTATAAGTAAATTTTTGATAAATCTTTTTTAACTTCAATTTTTATTAATGTTGTGGTAAACTTTGGGTAAACTCGAGTAAATCTTGGGTAATTTTTGGACAAATTTTGGTAAATCTTGAATAAACCTTGTGTAACTTTAATTTTCATTAATTTTCTTGTAAATATTTGGTATAATTTGAGTAAATTTTAAGTAAATCTTTAATAAGATTTTTGTAACTAAACTTCTCATTAATTTTGTGATAAATTTAGGGTAAACTTTGGATAAATTTTGGTAAATCTTTAGTAAACTTTATATAACTTCAACTTTCATTAATTTTCTAGTAAATATTGGATAAATCTTGCATGTAGCTTAAGTAAACCTTTAGTAAATTTTTGATAAAACTCTTGTAACTTCAATTTTTATTAATTTTACGGTAAATATCGGGTAAATCTTGATTTTCAGTAATTTTGTAAATATTTTAGGAACTTAAAGCATATTTGAAAAAAACGTTAGGTCGCCTAGGTCGCTTATTTTTGTAAATATATTGATACTTTTTTCTATTTTTGTAAAATTTCCTATCAATTTGAGATAAATGGGTTGAATTATTTATAACTCATTAATTCATTTAATTTGTTATATGGATACTCATATCTATTTAATCATAACTCATCTATTTATCCATTTAATATATAAAAATAATATATTTAAAACTTATCAAGGATTTGGATTTTATTTCAACAATTTGAGACTTAAAACGGATGAATTTTGATGTAAAATTTAACTAACAAACTTGTCTTAATATGCCTTAAGTCCTAATGTGCTCGGCTTACAATTTGCTTGTTTGACAAAAAATTATAAATTTACGATTTTACCTCTCTTATCAGTCTCACTCGATAATTTAGTGTTACAATTATATTAAGTATTCACTTTCTTTGAATCTATAATTAGACTCTGATTGTATTGTTGTTATTTCGATCATAATATGCTCAATTTTTGGTCGTCTTAACTTATTTGATTTCGATTTATATGCATTAGTCAGTGCTATGGGTGTCAAAACGGGTTGACAGGTCGTGTTCGTGTGGTATCGACCCATTCAGGTGACAAGATTATGGTCAACACAAACACAATCCATTTATTAATCGAGTTGAAACGAACACAATACGAAAATTAAATAGCTAATACGAACACAATACGTGTAACACGTTTAACTTTTTTTTATCGTATTTGGGTTATAAAATTTGACACAAATACAACACGATCTGATACAATACACTTATAGCTTTTTAGATCATTTAACATAATTGACACAATATGAAAATGACATTTAAATATTATTTTTTTATAAAATGACACTATTAATCTTGATATTTTAGTAAATTAATGAGTGTTATAAACGAATTGGATCAGATTGACACAATACGACACAAAAAATTAAACAGGTTGTAACAGGTTCACGTGTCAACTAGTGACATAGCACGATTTGAGTCGTGTCATAAACAAACCGATCTGTTTATGATATGAACTCGTATAATCTCAATACTAATCTACTAATTTTATATATTTCGCATGTCGGATTCACGTGTCATGACCCATTTTGACACCCCTAGTCGGTGCCCCAAATAGACAGATGTGATAGTTTAAACGTGTAATTATTTTTTGGAAAAATTATTATTTACTCCCTCTAGTTTGACATAATATACTAGTACATCCATGAGATTTGAAAAATATACGATTTGCTCTCTATAGTTTGATATAATACAATAATACTCCCATGAGATTTGAAAAAGAATGTAATACACTAGTAAAAAAAATATTAACTTTTACTTATGGAGCATTAGTCTAGCAAATCAAAATTGCAGGAGGATACTAATGTAATATATCAAAATTTCATGAGGTAAATAGTATAATTTTCAAATATCGGGGGTACTAGTGTATTATATCAAACTATATGAGATAAATCATATATTTTTCAAATCTCCGAGAGGTAATAATGTATTGTGTCAAACTATAGGAAACGAACAATAATTTTCCCGTTTTTTAAAAATAAAATTCAAAAATTAATTTTTTAATAGTAAAAATGGTAATAAATATATATTAACTACAAAATCATATAATTCATTTTTCATTAATAAAAAATTTAGAAAAAATAATACTGAAAATTTTTATATAAACATATAAAAAATGGCTAAAAATGATTAATATATTAACTAGTTTTTCTAAAAATTTTATAAGAAATTTAATGAAAGTTTAGAGTAAAAAAAGTAAAAAAAAAAAGTTTTTTTTTTAAATTTATATATGGGTTCAAATGGGTATCCATACCCAATCGTAACATACTCATATATTAGTGGATTAAAATGAGTTAAACCCATTTATATTTGAACTACCCATTTATGACTTATATCCCAATTTAAATGGGTGAGTTAATGAGTATGAGCTAGAATTATCTGATAAATATGTTAAAGGGATTTTTACAAAAATAAAAGAAAGCGTCCAAATAATTACCAAAATTAGCCCCATGAAGTTTTTTTTCAAAAATAGAAAAAACCTTAATATTTTTTTCAACAATACAAAACGCGCTAAAAATATTATAAAAATACCGAAATTCAATATTTATATAAAATTTATCCAATGTTTACCTAAAGTTTACTAGAGAATTAATGAAAATTGAAATTACAAAAGATTTATCCAAGATTTACTCAACCTATTCAAAGATTTATCCAATATTTACTAGAAATTTAATGAAAATTAAAGTTACACAAAGTTTACTAAAGATTTATCGAAGAAGTTTGGGATTCGTTTAATGTTTACTTAAGTTATACCCAAAATTTACCCAATATTTATCAAGAAATTAATAAAACCTAAAGTTA
Organism: Balakata baccata; assembly: GCA_949630135.1. Classification (NCBI taxonomy): domain Eukaryota; kingdom Viridiplantae; phylum Streptophyta; class Magnoliopsida; order Malpighiales; family Euphorbiaceae; genus Balakata; species Balakata baccata. Next base: position 15,054 of record CATIWF010130343.1, read on the forward strand.
TACAAGATTTACTAAGATTTATAAGAGATTTACCACAAAATGTAAATTAAAATTACCAATGATTTATTCAAAATTTACTCAAGTTATACCCAAATTTTGCTCATGAAAGTTGAAGTTAAACAAAATTTACTCAAAGTTTACCTGAAATTTACCTAGGGTTTACTACAAAATTAATGAAAATTGAAATTATAAAAGGTTTATCCAAAATTTACTCAAAATTTACCTAAATTTTATCACAAAAATTAATGAACGTTTAAGTTAAACGAGATTTACTCAAGATCTACTAAGATCTACCAAAAAATTATTCAATGTTTACTTGAGATTTACTCAACGTTTACCAGAAAATTAATGAAAATTGAAATTACAAAAGGTTTATTCAAGATTTACTCCAAAGTTTACTCGAGTTTTATATAAGGTTTACCACAAAATTAATAAAAGTTGAAGTTACATAAGGTTTACTCAATATTTACTCAGGATAAACCAAAGTTTAACCTATATCCAGTTAATCTCTCAACAAAAAATTACCAAATATCTATTCAAGATCTACCAAAGTAAATAATCTTAATTAAGTTAATTAAATACCAGCTTATATATTTCTATTTGTAATTAAGGTTTGCCTAAGTTTTACTTTGGTAATTAATTTAATTATATACAAATTTATATATTTTTTTACTAATTAAATTAATTAAATAATAATTAAAAAATAAATATATGCAAAAAGATAAACGGTGGTTATCCAAACTAATAAAGTTCTCAATCCATGTTTAAAAGGATGAAAATGGCCATTTTCTTTCCCAATTAGACAAAAAATGCGATAAAAAAATATTGTTATTATCACATTTGAAAAGAAAAAAAATCGATAAAAATAAAAATAAGAAAAATGACAATAAAAAAATAGCAAAATCATCGGTAAAATTGATATTCCGTGTAATTTTTCCTATGTTAAATGAACTAAAATTTTAGGTAAATTTTCAAAAATAAAAAAAGTCTCAAATATTTTTAAAAATATCATCACTTAAAAAGTTTATTAAAAATTTCAAATATATTAAAATACGGAAAATTTATGTAATAAATTTGTTTTTTCTTAAATGCAAATGTGCTATCTAAAAGTTTATCCAAAATATATAAAAAGTTTATTTTCTCAATACAAGCGAGTTGTTTCAACACTAACGTATTATCCAAAATTGACTTAAAGTGTACATAAAGCTTATTCTTATGTGCGAGTGTTTCGCTTCAACATGAGGATACTATCCAAAGTTTATAACCCAAAATAGTAACAAAGCTAAAATCATTTGATTTGAAAAGTAAGAAAATATTTTATATAGAATTAGAAGGATATATATAAATGAAATTATTTTGGACTTGGGGGACCCGGGCTCCAATGAGCCCTCTTAGCTTCCTGCACGATCTAAAGTATACTAAAAGTTGACCAAAAGTATACTGAATATTTATTTAAAATTTACTATTGTTCAACGCAAATGTAAGCATATTACTCAAAGTTAATTTAAAATTTACCCTTTTCAGGGTGAATGTATTGTCTCAGCACTAGTGTATTGCTTCAGTATAAGCGTGTTATCTCAATACATAAAATACAATAAAATGAAAATAAAAAAGATAGATATTTTTGAAATAAGAACTTGAAAAACGGTATGTGTAGGTCCAAAATTATTATCTTTATCCTATTTATTATGAAGACATATTGTATATTTTTTATTATTATAAAATGAAATTTTTTGAGCATATTGTTAATTATTTTATATATATACAGGAAAATAACTTTAAAAATTCATATTGATTATAAATTTATAATTATAATACCGCTATATTAATCCAAACAATTAACATGAATGGATAACAATTTGGGAAGATGATTTCGTATGATTTTTCATTCCAAATAATTTGAATAAAACTGTCCCTTAATATATAGAAATGTTAACTCTTAAAAGATAAGAGTAGAATTTAATTAGATTTAGTTAACCTTGATTAAGGGATTATTTGAGCATCGTTCAATGTTAAATTTTATATGAGATAAGTTACTTTCAGATATTAAAAATTTTCACAAATTTGGTGGTTTCTTATATTGAAAGCCACCCATTTATTAAACATTTTTTAGGGGAAAAAAAGGTGATTGGTCGTTTTCAAGGACCTGAAAAAGATAACAAAAAAAGCAACATGATACATCAACACACAGTTGACATATCATTTTCAAAGTTGGTTGAATTTTTGTGCTGTAAATACAATGTTTGACAGACTTATATAACTAACATTCTTCTATGTAATAATCCAACAATTAATCTATTAGTTTCCACTATTGTTGGTTAAGAACACCAGGTCCGATCGGAACTGGGTTTGTACAGTTCTTTCAATTTGTTCAGAGATCACATTAGTCACCTAATTAATATATATTTAGTTTACTCATATTCTGCTGTTTGAAAAATTGCAAGTGTTTACTTACGGGCCCCGGAAATTAATGTGGTGATATTGCTTTTGTTGTAGATTGATTGGCCGATTGGTAGGTTAATTACTCGATATATTTCTCTTTTTCAGTTTTAACCGTTCAGTAATATAGCTTTATCTATAGATTTATTAAAGAGATAAAATACTCTCTCTTTAGTTTTAAAGGTGTTCCATACTGTAGAATTGAATTTGAGACCTGTGATTAATGTACTGTTTGATAACTATAATATAGATTATAATATAGTTTGACCAGAATTTTAAAATACTTTAACTAATAATTTTTGTTTAGTAAAATAGATTATTTAATATATATATAATAATAATCTTATAAAAAAAACTACTTTTACTAGCGATAAAAAAATAGTGTAGTATATTATAATATCTTTTCTATTATATCCTTATTCTTTTCGGTAAATGACAATATTTATCACTTATCTAAAAATATATTTCTTCAACCTCCTCTTATTAATAATAACTAAGCATTTCCTGAATATATATAAAAATTTGGATTTTTAATTTTTGACACTGAATATACATTTTTTTTTAATTTTGAGTTGATATTGTTTATTATTTTAGATTGATATATCTCATTTAATTATTATATTACTTTATATAATATATAATCTTTCAACGTTGGACTCCATATTTTGATCCATATGCTCAAAAATCCACATATGCGCAAGCCTAGGTAAGGTTTTACAGGCTGCCATGAGAATACAGGCATCCACAAATTTTAGCTGGCATCACAAAGGGTATTGGTACTCCACTTTGGATAGACAATGCTACAACTTCCAGTGATTTCGGACATTATGCTAAACTGTTAATTGATGTTGATATTTCTCAAAATTTTCCTGACAATCTCATGATTGAAAGAGTTGGAAATAGTTTTTTTTATTAATGTTATCGGTGAGAATTTATCTTCCTTCTGCAATATTTGTTTGAACATTAGACACTAATCTAGTGACTGCCATATGAATAGGAGGGAAGAATCTAAAAAATCAAAGATAGAACTTAAAAAACAATGGAAGCCGAAGGTTTCTACAAAATTTGTTGTGCCCATTAGCACTGCCTTAACACTTTGCGATTTGATCTTTCTTGCCCTCCAGAAACATGTATAGGAGGAACAAAGGGTGAAATCAACAATGATGAAGAGCAAAATAGTCTCACAGATAAAGACAATGACATCATGGTTGATGAAAAAGTGCATATAAATCATAATATGGTTACCGAAATAGACAAAAATGTTAATGACACTGAAATTTTTCACAATCAAGCTCACAAAGAAATAAATTTTGCTTTGGCAGAGCCTAGGTAGGCTACCACAGCTCAAACAGGTAGGTCTTTATCATGGGTGGATGAAGCAGAAGCCGAAGAGGAGCAACTAGGACTACTGTGAGTAAAAAGACTCCAAAAGCAAAGGAAAAATATAAAGCTACTTTTACAAATAGAGTATTAAGAAAACCTCTCAAGTTGGACTTATGAAACTTATCTTTTGTAGAGTTGTGACTTTTATTGCTTTGATTGATTCATTTGGATCTAAAAACTTTTTTGTAATGTTTTATTTTTATTTCAATAAATTTGAGCTAGAGAATATGAAGTGAATGCTACAGTTGTGCCAATTTAGTTGGGATAATATGGTGCGTCTAATTCTTGCCCTCAACTTATATATATATATATATATATTTCAATTGTATTATATTTTACATATATTTTATAATTTTTTATTAGTATAAATAACATATCATTTTATGTCATTTTACATTTTTCAGCTAGTTACTAAACATTTTTAATTCAATAAATTAGATTATCAGCTATTAGATTTCAACTAATAGATTATCAGTTTACAACTATTATCAGCTAGTATCTAAATTATTAGCTAATTTTACCAAATAGAGCCTAATACAAAGATATCAAATATACCATCCTATCTCACCTCTTGGGGATATTTCTCTTTAGTTCATTTATATTTTTCTCTATTTTTTTTAATGAGATTCTCTATTTCTTCCTAGTTACATAATTATATTTATTTATTCATTCTTATATTGGATGTATAGCCTTTATTTAAATGCAAAATATTGCAAGAAAAATTTGATTTATTTTAATGAAACACATATATATGAGTACAAAAATAAATTTAATTTTCTTTACATTGTTTGATTACCTTTATAAAGAAAATATAAAAACTTAAATTTCTCCCCTATAATTCTAGAATCAAAAAGATTAAATTTCTTATTTACTCCCCTTTCCCCCAATTTGGAGGAAACTAATTATGATAGAGCATTAAATTAATTTTTGGAAATTCAATTTATCTCATTTTCTTTCTACAGTTACCTCCTTAATTTATTCAAATAATGGAAAATAGAGAAAATTACATTTATTCTCCCTTCTCTTAATTATATTTTTACCTAAACAAATTAAACAAAGGCTTAAGCTATAAATTTTCATTATATATATATACCAGTCATCAGGCTGGTCAGTTTTTAATACCAAATCCGGGAGAGATATTAACCGATGAGAAAACCGAGGAACCGGCCCGTTGAACAGGAAACAAATCAACCCGGTAGGTTTCATCCGGTTTGGCCAGTTCAAAAGGCCATGGAAAAGTGCTCAAAGGAAATGTCTCCTTTAGAAATTGAACACGGGTTTGTGAGGGAAATTTAACAAACTTTAACCACTAGACTACTTACCTCTTAGTATATTAAGTTCAAAGTATACAAATATATATTAACAACTATATTTTAATTATTAATAATACATATTTATATTAAAAATATTCATTTAATTATCTCAATTTTATATTAGTAATATATTTTAAAAAAATTTAGTATAAGTTATTTTTATTAATAAAAAAATTAATTAAATTTAAATGAATTATATATATAAAATAATTGTATTTTTTGCTAAAAAGTTTTGATATATATATATATATATATCATTTAAGAGTCATGTATATTTG
>CATIWF010130367.1:0-18531 GCA_949630135.1 Balakata baccata
AAACTGATCTCAACGTATAATAAAAATCATATTTCAAACCCAACAAACCAACGGTTTGAATTCATTGTACTTGAGTTTTTCAAATCGTTCACAAATCGCACAATATTTTTGCCATTTCGGGAAAAACAGAATTATTTATAACATTCTTTTCTCATACCAAAAAAACATAGCATTATCAATTCCATTTGTTGTCCAACTGTAGACCGTCTGCTCTGGTTTTAAGGTTAAAAAACAATCGTCGTTCTAGAGTATATTCGAAGCAAGATATATGCATACCGTGTCATCTCTATCATAGAAGACTTTAGACATGGGGTGGATTCGGGGCAGGACATAATATAGTACAAACACCGACCTGTTTGGAATAGGTTTGGATTATAGCTACATGAGTTCGGAACCAATTATCATATTTGGTTCTTCTAGAAAAATAAAAGTGTGAAATGTTTGTTCATGAAACATACGACTTGTCATTCAACATCTAGAATTCTAGTGTTCGTTGAAAGATGGTAAGTTCTTTGTTGTGTTTACTCAAATTATATCATGGACTCGTGTGCTACGCGTGTTTTAAATATAATCAGATTATAACTTACTGGTTCATACTTTAATTGACATAGATTCATCATTTATAATTTATAGGTTCATCACTTACAATATATAGGTTCATCAAATATAGTTTACAGATTCATCATTTAGTATTTGCAAATTCATCCTCTATAATTTTCAGGTTAATCATTTACAATTACCAAGTTCATCATTTAGAACTTGCATATTCATTATTTTAGAAGCTACAGATTTATTGTTTAGAAATTGCAAGTTCATCGTTTAAAAGCTACAAATTCTAAAAAATGAACCTGTAAATTATAAATAATGAACATATAATTTTTAAATGATGAACCTGCAAGTTCTAAATGTATGCAATTTTGTTTTCATTAGACGTCTCACATTTCGCACTTATGAATGATTCAGGTTCATAGTGCAAGATGGATATGTCTCCATCATATAACAATCTCTATTATGATAGATACTTGGCTGATATAAAGAGGGAGTTGGGTTTTCAAAATGGATCTGACCCATCTGATTTTATGGCCTAGGACCGTAACTAAGGAATTTTAAAGGGAATTTTACAAAAAATGGGAAAAAATGGTAATATATTTATAAAAATATTGACGATTAAAGTTTTTTTTTAATAGTATCGAAATGTGTATAAAATATTTACAACAATACCGAAAACTGAAACTCACCCCAATAGTGCCCATATGGTATATCTCTGGAGTGCCTTTAGCATATATTCAATAAATTTTTACCAAAAAGAAAAAGAATCGAATTCAAATTTAAAGCATAATAAATTTTCAAATTAACAACATTCAATTCATTATTGAGTATTGAGTATGTTTTTCATAATACTTTGGGAATAACTTAAGATTTTTTTGGATATATTTTGGAAGTATCTTGGGAATGCTTAACCAAACATAGAACAAAAAAAAATACATTCACAAAATCTTTATTGAATTTACCAAAAGGAAAAAAAAAAAGAAAGAAAAGAATTCAATCCAAAATTAAAAGCATCACAAATTTCAAACTAACAATATTTACACACATTGAGCATTAGATTCAATATTTATTGTTGAGCAGTGGGTATATCTTTTGGAATATCTTGAATATATTATGAGAATATTTTCGGAATACTTTAGAAATTTTTTGGGCGTACTTTGGGAGCACCTTGAACATATATTAGGAATTCTCTGAAAATTTTCTAAAGGAATTATTTGGGAATACTTTGAAAATTTATCAGAAATATTTTGAATATTCCTTAGGTATACCTCAGAAATACCTTACATATACTTTGGAAATACATTGATTCAATTTTCATAAAAAAGAACAAAAAAAGAAGAAGTATAATTGAATAATTAATAAATCATTGTAACACCTCTTATCCTTCCGTATACATCATCGTATACCAGACTGATAAGTAGTGTTACGGTTTACAAAACCAAATATCAAAACATTTGTAAATAATATAATATTTTTCTTAAAATAAATATGGGCTAAATGTGCAAATTAGCCCCTAAAATTATATCTAATAGAGCAAATTATCCCATCAATTTTGACTCGGTGCAAATAAATTCTTGAACTTTAAACTCGGTATTATTAGACTTTTTACATGTTAAACCTTTAAACCAGAACCGTGAGTCAACTCGGTCTAATAAAGAGTGACTCGCTCCATAATATATAAGTGAGGGACTTTTGTTCTGAGTTTAAAGTTCAAGAGTTTATTTGCATCGAGTCAAAATTGAAAAAATAACTCGCACTACAAAGTATAATTTAGGGGCTAATTTGCACATTTGGCCATAAATATATCATAGGTGTTGAGGCATAATTTATTCAAAAGGAGTTACCAAATTGTTGACAATTTCGCCTTTGCTCGTTAAATTTCAGGCAGCTAATAACAATTTTAACTTTTTATCAACGAAATTACTCCACTTTAATGTTATTTATACAAAATAAAATTTAGTATATAAAAAGTCGATAATAACTTGACTTGATTCATAAACTAAACCAAGAATTTTCAATATCTTTTATTGTTCTATGAGATTCTTAAAAGATATCAAATCGTGTTATTTGAGTTTTAAGAAGGAATGAATAATCATTAAACAGAATCATTTTCAGTCAAATTCGCTTTGACTTATAAAAAATTTCAGATTGAAGCAAGCCAAAGCCATAGAATTTTTATACGAGTGACAAATTATTCAATACTTGTTAAATGTTGTAATACATCCGAGTATTAGTGATAGCCTAATAGGCAATTCTTGCCAAGACGTGGGCAAGTGTTTTCCATCCCATAATCGTTTTTAATTATTTTTATTATAATTAAATTTATGAAAATTATTTTTAGGTATATTTTTTTTCTTATTCATTAGAAGATTTAATTGATTCTGAACTACATCATAGAAACAGTTATTCTCTTATATTCAATAATTATCTTAGGTGTTAAACTCTACTAATATTAGTGAATGGTAGTAAAAAGACTCAAAATCAAAACATCTCACAGAATCAAATCACTCTTAACTAGTTATTAGATATCAAAATTTAATTATTTTAACAGATAACTATTTTATATATCAACTAATAAATAATTATAATATGATAAGTTATGGATTCATATTTTTTATGATAAAAATTATTTGGATTTTCGGATCAGGAAAAGAAATTGAACGCTCTGAGTTAAATGATGAAGGCAAGCAAGTGGACAAGAATAGTTAAACAGAAGTAAAATAAGGACATCTTACCAAAAAAAAAAAAAACAGAATATCACATGTACCTACACTATGCTATGCACTAAACCAGCTTTAGTCGTCTTTTTCAGGACCCACACTCAATAAGCTCTCACTCTCCCGCCCATCTCCATTTGTATTTTTTCTTTTACCAAAGATAAGATTCTTTACTCACCAAAAAAAAAAAAAAGTTATTTTTAATTTTTGAAATTTATAAATAATTTATTCTGATAGAAATTAAAAAATATATTTTTCAATTTTTTTAAATGGTAAAATGCAAAAATCATGAAGTTCTAATGGAGAAGAGAAAAAGAACTTACAGGAAAGCTGTGATCATCAGAGACGTTAAAGTGCTGGAATTTTTTCATCAACATCAACGGTCCAGACGCTTGGCTTCTGTATACATTCCACAGTAGCTCTTTAACAAAGTTCATTCTCACGGACAAGAAAACCACAAACACAAGCAATATTTACGATCAAGTCCTCCGAACGTAACTAACCCGGAGAAACTGGCGGCGATTCCTCCCAGCTCCGTCTTCTCCACACAGCTCATCACCATCAGCCCTAAAAATATAAAAAATCCTGCTAAATGTCTGCACAAAAATAATTCACATAAACACAAATTAATATTTTTTCTGTATAATTTAATAATTTCATTTCGTATTCTATATATACACACTACTCACGTCCAGATGTTGAAGGATTCGTTGTGCAAGGAGAAGATGCTGAAGACGGCATCCTTTAATGGCCACTCGCACCGGTAATAATCCAATATGAACTCGTTATCTTTCAAATAATCCGGCAGGTCTTTGTATTTCATTAATCTCCTCTCAAATTTCTCCTCTTTCTTTCTCATCGTCACATTCTCTACTTTCTCTTCGTCGGTCTGCTTTTTCTTCTTTTCGCTTTTCGCTTCAAGTTTTCTCATCTTTTCTCGCCGGAAAAAGAGTCGGGGGTCGATTCCCGGCGAATAATCCACCGGATCCGATGAATCTGTTCAGAGATTATGAGTATTGACATTAACACCCATGGCTTTTTGCCATCTATATATATTTGTGCGTGGCGCAACTAACCACAATAATCGCGTGAGACGTTTGAACCTTGAAAATGGAAATATTCTATGAGAGAAGAAACGTGTCAATCACTAATTGGGTATAAAAAAGTTTTAGGTTGAGTATTTGGACACGTTATTGAGCTCAATTGGGATGATTGTATGAGATTACTACTCTAAGCTGGGATATTTTTTTGGTTTTGAATCTCTGAATGTTCAAAGAAACAAGGAAGGTAAGAAATGTAAAATGGGTGATGTCTTTGCTAGTTTCCAGTAAAGGGATGAAATAAGAAAATGCAAAAAAGTTGCAATTTAGCCCTTAGATTACGAATAGTTGCATATTATGATTTCATATTTTTAAAAATAAATAAAATTTTTAAGGTTGTATAAAAATTAAATTATATTTTTTATTTTTCTATTTAAATACACAAAAGTTTAAAATTTTAGTAATTTGTGAATTCCGAACGAAATTCTGTTGACATAACATAAAATTTCGGGCATATTAAAATGATTATGTTGATTAAAAAACTGAATCGTCCTAAAAAATTTAAAATGCTATCGTATTTATTTTCCCTAAAATTTTAAAACTTAAATTTCTCTTTAAATTTAAAAACAATACATGTAGCTGTTTGTGCTTAGGAGTTGTCTTAGTCAGCAGAACAAGGAGAAATAAAAATTTTGCTGTAAGTAGAATTTTACGGGAAATATTTAGATTTTAAAATTTTAGAAAAAAAAAGATAATATTTTAAAATTTTTAAAATGACTTTTCTTTTTAATCAGTTTTCTAGTAAGTGTAATATTTTTAAAATTATCAGAATTTTATGTCATGTTAACAGAGTTTTGTCAGATTTGTATATTTTGATGAAAAAAATAAAAAATAAAATTTAATTTTGATATAAATTTAAAAATTTAATTTATTTTTAGCAATTATATCTTCTTTTTACCTAACTAAATTTTTATTTATTTTTTTGGTAGATTAACTATATCTTTATTAAAACTCAATTTTAAGTCATATTAGTTTTCGTCCCTATTCTTGCTATTATTTTTCTTTTTTCTGAAATAAATGCCAATAAAGGGACATAAAAATATAATTACACTAAGGGCGCAAAATTATTCATACTCATTTATTTATTCAAATCCATATATTTAAATATAAATATGAGTTATAAATGGATAGTTAACTTCAAATATAAAAGGATCATAAATAAATTCATTCCATTTTGTTCACTAATATATATATATATATAATTTACATAAAAAATATTATATTTTTATATCAAAATAATCCTATTTTTTAATTTTTAACTTTTAAATATATATAATTTCAGTTTCATATTAAATATATAATTTTGGAAGAAATTTAATTTGATTCGATAGTAATATGACCAATGACTCTCACACTAAAACTATATCTGCATTAATGTAGATATATTTACATAAACTTATGCAAATCTAAATTTTTTTTGGCTTTGGAGCTAAGTACTACTATGGCTAATTCTCCTCAAATATATGAAAATATAATTTATTTTGAGTTTTGGACTAGTTATTTGTAGAACTAGATATTTTTTAAATCAAATGTCACAACATTTGAAGAAAATTAAATGTCACATATACAAATTAATACATGTTAGTAATGTCAAATCCAATAAAATTTAGTTTAGAATGTCATATCACTGTTAAATCAAATTAAATTTTTTTCGATACTATATTTGATATGAAATTGAAAATTTATATATTTAAAAGTTAAAAAATAAAATTATCAATATGGTCCATATAATTTAGATAATGGCACAAACGGACATCTAAAATATCGAAATTCCACAAGTAATGCCAATTTTTATTTATTCCACTACTTCTCCGTTTTTTATTTCCTCACGTTATAGTCCTCTGTGGACCCAATCTTTTTCTTATTTTCCGTAACTTTCGGGTAGATATTTATTTATTTATTTATTTATTCTGAGTAAAACTTAGATGTAGAATTGTCCAGTCTTAATAGTTGTTGATGCAACGCAAATGTAAATTAATATCTTTTACCTTTAATTTATAATGTAAAAATATCTGAAAATTTTTGTTAACGTAATAAAATATTTTCTAATTTGTGTTAGTAAATTTTATTGAATAAAATGTTGATGTATTTATTTGTTGATCTATGGCCATTAATCATTTGAAAAGTCAATAAATATAAGTGAGATCAATATTAGTATCAAGAATAAAGGGATGATGGAAGAAGAAATTTCAAAAAATACAATTAAAATGAAAATAAGAACAAAGTATATATAATAAATAACAACAAAGGAGATTAATGGATGAACTGAGACATAGATTAATTCAAACTGGATATACGTATTTTTGATTTAGTTATTATATGAAGATTATATGTACAGCAGTCTCGTCTCTATTTACCTAAAAATTTTCAACGATTACGAAATGATGATAAGAGAATACCAATAGATTTTTTGGGATATGAGGAGTTCAAAAATACAAGTTTTGTGACTTAAAAGTGACAAGAAATGTACATAACTACAATATTCAACGACAGCTTTGGCAAAGGGATTGTTTCCCGATCAGCTCTTAAATAGTGATTTTTAAAATTCAAATTTTTTAGCTCAAAATTTTTCAATTATTTGAATCTATTTTCGGTATTAGATTTTAGAAAAGAAGTTGAAAAATAGAAGAAACAAGAGAGATAATCTGACACCCAATTCCTCTAATCTTTCTCGCAAATTCCATAAAATTTTAGAAAAACTAATGTCATGTGAATAATGAGATAGTGAAAAAGAATTTTCTTGATGATCAAATATCGTTTGGATAATTGAAGAAATTGGTAGTGATATGGAGGAAAAGAAAATAGAAGAAGAGAGAGAGAGAAGCGAAAGGAAGGTTAAAAAAAAATTTTACCGCCTTGGTCCATGCAATTACTGGAATTCAAAGTACCGGAAATGTGGGCTAAGAAAAGCTGGGGTTATTTGTAGAATATTGTTTAAAAAAGGGGCGTATTGGATCATTTTCTCTATATTTTAAAGATTGGATATAGATACATATTTCAATCCATAATTAAATTAAAAATAAAAACTTACTTTTTTTTTGAAATTGTTGAAGCTCCGTGTTACATGTTGTCATGTGGTTCTTAGTCTCTCTTCATTGCTTTTCTTCCATTCTCTAATGACCTTCACTAATTTGTTTTTAACTACCGTAACTTATTCACTTTGTTTAATTAATTAATTATTGTTTTTTTTATATTTAAACTTCAAAGTAAATTAGTGAAGAGTCCTTCTATAGTATGCCGCGTATCGATATGTTACCATTTAAACCATTGGATTCAATATTATATGATCTGAGCTGTTCAAAATCATGTAATCAGATCTATTTAATGTTCATTCTATGATATGAGTTGTTTATTTTTCCATACCATATCAATACATTCAGTATATCATAGAATAAGTCATAAATGAATAGTATAGGTTTCACTACAAAAAAAAAAAACACAAAATAACAACCATAAACTGCGGTCATTATGTAGCAACCACATAGAGTCTACTTAGTGACCACAATTGACAAAAAAAAAAAAAAAAGGTAAAAGCTACCACTTAGAACTACACTACTACCACTTGCAGTTGCTAAATTTGTCTCATTTGTTTGGTGCCAATTTTTGAGACCACATTGTATCCACAATGTGGTCACTATTAACTACTATAATTTCTATGATAGTTGATTAGCAACTGTATCTTTTGTGATCACTGATCAACTATCATACTTTAATTGTAGTAGATATTAGTGATTACATCCAATGTGGTTATTAGCGACCACAAATATATAATCGCTAATAAATACCACAATTAGAGTGTAATAATTGATTAATGACTACATTTTCTGTAATTGCTGATAAGCTACCACGCTGCATTTGTGGTAGCTATTAGTAACCACATTATATAATGTAATATTTTGATTAATATGTGTATTTTGATTAATATAAATATATCATTGTATGTATTTTTATATTTGTTAGCTAGTTTTACTAAATTTTTTTGATTATATCAGTTAATTTAGCATCCATTAGATTATAATTTTTTTTTCTTTTATGCCTTTCCTTTTTTTTAATCATATGATATATTATCCTAATAATATAATTATTAAATTAACTAATTATATATAATATAATTATTTAATATGTATATATATATATATATATTAATGACATATTAGATGATTAAAAATGGACGTGTTTATTATATTATATAATTTATAATATAATAAAATATAATTTATTATATAGTATATATTATATAATTTATTTATATTATGTATTTAAATATATTTTATATAATTTTCTTTATTAGCATAAATATATCATTTTATGTCATTTTATATTTTTTTAGCTAGTTTTACCAAACACTTTTAATTAAATCAGCTCGATTTTCAGTTAATAGATTATCGACTACAACTAGAAGTTAGATTATTAGCTAACAACTAAATTATCAGTTAATTTTACCAAACAATATATTTAAATACACAATACAAACAAATTATATAATATATATGCATATTATATATTATAAAAATTATATTAAATATATCATCCTAATATAATAAATATATACACCTTTATCATCTAACATTACATTATTATATATATGTACATATCAAATAATTTAATTATATATATATATATATATTTATAAAAGGGAAAGAAAATTCATAATCTACTAATTTATTTTTGAATGCTACTTCTACAAGTTTTTTTTTAAGGAGACTATAATATAACTTTTTCTTAAATAAATTATTTTACCATACAAAGACTATTAGTTAAACTGAATTATTTTTATGATCAAACTAGATTGGTATTATCAAACAATGCCTTAATAACTATAAAATATTTTTATAATATTTTATTATTTAATGAGGGAAATGTTAAATTTTGAAATAAATTATTTGAGATATATTAATTTATATATTAAATATGTAATTGGGTGAGTTAGGATCAATGACAATTAAATGGGTATATGTACCCATATAATAATTAAATGAATCATAAATAGGTAAACAGATAACATGCAACCCAACCTATTTAGACCCAACCCATACTCACCCTAGTAGGGGTGGCCACAGTTCGGAACTGATTACTGGTTTTATGGTTCATATTTTATTGAACTGGTCCAGAACTGTCCAAGGGATGGTTTAGGGCCGGTTTTGAACTGGTCGATTCCTGTTTATATATATATATATATATATATTATGTGATATATATAAATATATATTTTTAATATGATAAATATATATAAATATTTTTTTAAAAAATAAGGGCTAGGACTATGAACAGTCAATTCAAAATTAGAACTACCGGTTTGCAGTTCAAGGGAGGAGAGATCATACTATACCCTTCTCCATTCGGACTACGGCCCAATTCGAGCCTAGAACCGCAGTTGACTGGTTTTGGTTCACAATTCAAACCTAACCATAGCTATCTCTACACCCAAGTAGCAGAGCCACATTGATTTGAGGATGAGCAATTGCCTCCCTTAACTTTTTAAAATGTATGCAATAGTATGTAAATTTATATTATTTTTTAAGATATGTTCCCCTAAAGGATATTGGAAGTTTATTTTGTTCCCTTGACTTAGGCTTCTAGTTCTTTGCCTCTCCTGACTTAGGGGTCTTGGCTCTGCCACTGACCATTCATAACCCACTCATTTGTTATTCCTAAATTACACCATAGCCAATAGAGACTAATATATACATAGAAAGGAATCACTTCCGTTGGTTGAAAACTTTAAAAGTCTTCCAAATAATATATTCGAATTTTATTATCCTCTCTCCCAACATGTACTTTATTAAAAAAATAATAAAAAAAAAACCTCATACATTCAAAACATAATAAAGGGTTCTTATGTCAAAAAAAAAAAAAATCAATGTACGAGGAACTTGACTCCAGAAAGTGAGGATAACATGTAATACAACTATTTTTTTACACTCATTTAGTGAAAACTCTTACATGCTCTTTTCAGGTTAAGTATGTAATGAGTTACTAAAATATGATATTTATTAATAAATTTGAAAAAATTGCTATATGTGTAAACTTTCTTACATGCATCACATATAAGGCACATCAAAAAATTACAAATTTTAAAATCCAAGAACCAATAGTTCACCTTATGTTCATTAAGATTGGAATTACCAACTAATTAGAAGAAGTTTAATTACATTTGTTTAATTTAATTCTTCTTGAATTTGTGAGCATTCCCTCTTGTTAGATTGTTGTAAATCGCAACAATCCAAAGCTAGGATTGTATCTAACGTTGATCCACGTGAAAGATAAAAGAAAGAACCATATAGGCGAATGGATTGATTAATTATCAAAGTGCAAGCTTAGATAATTAATCTTGAGAAGAGAAGAAGAAGAAATTAATTCTTTAATTTTTCTAGAAGTGTAGCCATTATTTAAGCCTTAAAAGGTATATTTATATGTCCTTTAATGCCTGTTAGGGTTTGTAAACCTAATCCAAGAAGAACACTTAAAAAATAGCCCAACCAACTATGGACAATATGCTCCACATGCCAGCTTGTACGCCAGCACGCGGAAATGAATGCTAGCATGCATTGCATGCATCAGCCCCGGCTTGGCCTATGCCTGGTGCACCTATGTCACTAGGGCAAGGGGCCTGCCACGGCTAGCACCATCCATGCCCCAGCGCTATGCACAAGTGTGCACACCAATATGGGCAAGTTGTTCCAGACACGAGTGCAACACTCTTCACATTCATGAAACTCTTTTGCACCCTAGATTTGTTTAGCCCAAATTCTCTTTCTAATGTTTGGAATCACATCCAAAACACAATTTACCTTTTTTTCAATATTTCAATACGTGTGACCTATTAGGTTTCTTGTTATGTTACCCATTTAATTTATCACATAATATTCAATAGATCATAAGCGGTATCTAGCAACACATCATGACCCTCAATTGATTTGAATATTAGTGGTCTGACTTCAAAACCTTCTATAGACAGATACCATGCAATTCATCCTTTCACCTTTTGATACCTCACTTATTTCAGAGTATGAACTATATGTCAACTCTTTCTAGACTGACTACGTCATGTCTAGTCTAAGTGCTATTAGATCTTGTCTATGAGACTCATTACTCTTTAAGATATGTCTCTGAAAACCTTCTTTATGATATTCCCATTTTGGGTAGAGATTCCCGAGTAATGATCACCACAACAGACCATAGGTATACTCTCTTTCTATCAGTATCGGTGAATCTTCTATTAACTTCTCAAGTACCTTCGAATATCTCAAGCTATATCCAATCACCATCCTATGAACAATCTCCATGAGGCAATAAGGAATGGAGTCAAAGTATATGATCAGTATCCAAGATAACCTTGAGCACCTTAAGTCTAAGGATACTTGCACAATCGTTATAATGAGATTATCACTGATATTGAATAGATAATCCATGTGATTGTCTCATGATAGGTCATTCAATGTACTTAACTACTCTAGTAAGCATCCACAAGTCACTACTAAACATCTCACGTGGTGCCCCGCCTATATAATAGGACTATGACCATTATATAACTCTATAATGGGAACAATCCCGTTGCATAGGCAGAATGCCACTATCTATACTTGTCTTATATCTTTTAAATTAGAGTCATCATCTCATATATTAAAATCATACACATTTCCTTTCATAATATATATATTATTTTTTTATTCACCAACCATGTGGTTTATGGCTTTAAGCCTTATGCAATATATATATAACATCATAATCTTTATCATATTACAAGCCATGTTCACTATTCCCAAATGTATGATCATATATAAAATAAAATATGATAGCATAGACCCACAAATCGGGTCACAGATATGCTCTCTTTATATGAACACTATTTTTTCTCTTTATCAACTTCAAGACTTTAATATCCATAAGTTCTTGGACCTGTGTGAGAAAACTTATGCTAAGCTATCTCTAGCTTAGTGGTAGATATATCATGAGAATATATCATAGTATATGAACATATAAACCAATGCAAAAGCAAAATGAAGAGATGATGTATCAATTATATGCAGCACTCATGTTTATGTCTCATAATATTGCCATATTTCATTTCTCATGTAAATATATAGCTTTATAAAATAATCTATCATATTTTAATTCTCTTTTTCATTAAATAGCCCAAACCTCATTTTTGGACTAGTCAGATACAGGGTGTGAAGTAGGAGTACTCTTACCCGAGCTAAAATTTCCTTACTCACCTGGATCTCAAGTCAAGAGGGCTCGTCTGAGTTTAAAATAGTTTGTCTAAGTATATATCTATGAGTACCAGGAATAGGAGTGCTCATACCCGAGCTCACCCTTTAATCCTTACACAGAGGCTTATCGATACGTATCGCTTATCCCCTTAATGGTGCATCATCTACCCTTAAGTAATCATTCGGTAGAGAAATAGATATTTATGTCATTGTTTTTGTCATATTACATATAGCATATTCATGTTCACATATCATATTTAGGTTTATAAAGATGTTCTCATATGATATAACATCATACTCTATCATTTAAGCATGTTCAACATGTCTCATACCTATTTAAATATCACTTAAACAAAAGTCATTTTTGCTAATTTTAGGGCCTTCATGGCCAAGAATTTTGTACTGGGTGTGAAGCCTAGCCAAGAATGGGTTTGTATCTATGTTCATGGTCATGACAGTTTTTAGCTTGGTTGTAACGCTAGTTGTGAAATGCCTAAATTGTTTCTATGACCAAATTCCAATTATAAAATATTTCTAACCATATTTAACATTCATCCATGGGCATATAACTCAATTATACTCAAGTTTACATAAGTCAAATCATTGCATTTTAGGTTCACAACTAAGGTCCCCAACTTAAGCAATGCGTACAATTCACATTTAAAGCACATATGGTATTTCCTTGCTCATTTAACATTTTATACATATTCATATACTCAAAATTAACTTTCCTAACATTTGAACATGCCATTTTATGTTTTCATAATTTATAATTTTACCTTATCAAACAAGCATGCTTAAATTCCATTAATGTACATAACTCATCATTTATATGCATTTATCATGTTCAAGGGGTAAATAACATTGCAAATATGTATAAACCTCTACAAGAAGCTTGGCTAAAACCAAACTAAGGAGCTACTCTACTCCCTTTGATGTTCTCTTCCCTCTTCTCCTTGTTTCCCATCCACAACACATCTATATATCAAGTTCTATCTCTATGGTAACACAACAAAAATGTAAAACTAACACATGCTCCCCAAACTATGGTTATTATACATGTTTATAACTCAATCTCATGGTATCTTACTTCCCATAACTTCAAAGAACTCAAATATACACAAAACCTCAACACCATTCTTCCACCATAACCTAACTTCTATGGTTCTTCATCCAACATACACAATCTCTTCATATAGCTTCATAATCATAACAAAGAGATGGAGTTCTCATATTTTCTAACCTCTTGATGGCAAAAAATACTCTTGATCATGTAAAGAAATTGAGCTCTCTTTTGCTCCAACTTTCTCTCTCCCCTAACTCTTCTTCTTTGTTGACAAATCCCACAAATTTCACTCTAATCTTAGTTTCTCTCTTAGTTTTGGTGTTTGATTGCTCAAAAATCATTGGAGAAACACTCACTTAGGGTTCTTAGGTATGTATGAATGGTTAAGATGAGAAAAATGAGGATAAAACCATGCAAAAAGCTTATATACTAGTGCTTTCACAGTCATGAACAAAAACCTTCATAGTCATGAATGTCTACTGTAGCAACCGCCTCAAACAATCAATGCTTATTCTTGACCATGATGTTCACGGCTGTGAATCACTTGTTCATGGGCATGAATAATTTATTTTTCATATTTCTTCATTTATTTCATCCCTGTCTTCACACCAAAGCCAATATTAACCATATACCACTCATATACATCATATATACCCCCATATACCTCTAATAAACCTCTCATATATTTTCAAAACTAATTCATCTCTACATATATTTTAAATTCTTACTTTTAATTACCAAAATACCCTTCATATGTCATTTACTCATATGTTACAACTAAGCCCTATTTAGCAAGCATTATATCTCATGTTTATAGATTATAAGATCTACTACTTGACTTAGTCAAATAGTATAGGATTAACAATGTCCATTTCGTTAATCTTATGGCTAGGGATAATTTAGATATAATATAATTACACATGATAGGAATCTCATCATCATGATATCATCATGATTTCCGTCATTCTATGTTTTATGTCAATGGCTTCATTAATTAATTCAAGATCAATATCAATTCATATATAAATGAATACTAATATAATGAAAATGCATTTTATTGAATAATAAATATATATATATCAAGTGCCAAAGGTCATTGTCTTTAGACCACCTTTCCAACAATCTCCCATTTGCACTAAAGTCAATCGCCTTTATACATAATACCATAGGCAAATACATGACTATCGTAGGTTTTTTTATTATATTTCTTAACTTTAAGTTTTAGCTTTGGTAGTTTGATTTGATGTACGCAAGCTTATTGCATTTGTAGCACACAATATCATTGTTGTCCTAAGGTTTTTGACATATATGTTCCATATTTTTTGGGTTAGCTCTTGTGTTTGTAATTTTTGTATGACTTTTTTCTTCCTTTCTTAAGTATCCTTTTAAGCCTTCTTGTCCTCATTTGATGAAACTATAAGTACAATTCATGTGAAAATAATTAGGGGTTAATTATATGAATGATACCAAAATTTGTCACTTTATTAAATTGGTACCAAAACTTTTAGTTGTTATAGTTTTATATCGAAACTTTTAAAATGTTGCAATCTGGTGCCCAAAGTCAATTTCTAGTGCCTGAATGTCAAATTGCTAATTTCACATCATAAAACTTCTGCATCAGCTTTTTTGCTACAAAGAATATCTACAAAAATGACGTTTAGTAGCATTTAAAGATAAAAAATAAATTTGACTTCAAGTTACTGACAACATTGTTTTTGCAAGTATTCTTTGTGGCAAAAAAGCTAACGTGGAAATGCATGTGACATGGCCTTACCAATTTGATATTCTAGCATTGAAAATTGACTTTGGGTACTAGATTGCAATGTTTTTAAAACTTTGCATCAATTAAAAGTTTTGGTACCAATTTATAACAAAGTGATGAGTTTTGGTACCATTCATATCATTAACCCCAATAATTAGCATTTCATGTGATAATAAAAAGTCAGCTATGTCATTATATGACAAATTGTGTACTTTCTTGTCTAGCAAAATTGCCACATGTGATTTCCATCTTGGTGTCAAAGATCTCAAGAACTTTATTGATTTGATGAACTTCACTAATCGGTTCACCAAAAGCTTTGAATGCATTTGTGAGGTTCACAAATATATCACTTGCTTTTGAAATGCTTTCTTCAAGCTTCATTTGATAGGTTTTGTATTCATTCGTCACCAAATGAAGCCTTAAGACTTCTTTGGTTCCTTCATAAATTGTCTCCAATATATCACATATTTGCTTTGTTTTTTCACATCCGAATACTTGGTTGAATTCATCTGCATCCAGCCCACATAACAACAAAATGATGGCCTTAAAGTTTACTTCTATTGTTTGCTTTACATCTTTGGTCATCTTTAATATCTTTTTCCTTATTCCATCTTATTTAGTAGGAAAAGTATAGTCTTCCATATCTTATTCCCAACAATCTAAATCATTATATTGAAGAAAATGACACATTCTAGCCTTCCAATATGGATGATTTACACATGAAAATAAGAGAAGTCGTGGGATAGATTGAACTTCTTAAAATAGAGTGACAAATAATGGATGAGAAAATAACATTGTTTGAGGCTGATGTCATAGATTTTGTAACACCCACCCATATATTATGAGTAAGTCCCATAATACATAGGAAGTGCTACGCATAAAGACAACTGTGAATCTGATCAAATTCTAAAATTTTTTTTTTATACAATACTATATTTC
This sequence comes from Balakata baccata, assembly GCA_949630135.1. Taxonomy (NCBI): domain Eukaryota; kingdom Viridiplantae; phylum Streptophyta; class Magnoliopsida; order Malpighiales; family Euphorbiaceae; genus Balakata; species Balakata baccata. Next base: position 16,347 of record CATIWF010130367.1, read on the forward strand.
GTGTATGTATACTTTGTTGGATTCATTTATCCAATGTATCCAGTATACCTTGTATCAGTGACCACTGGTTCCTGTTCACGTGTTATATTTTTTTTTACCACATAATATCATGAGTTTATAAGTCCCTCATCTTATGCATCTTTACTATACTCAGTTGAGATTTATCTATCTTTTATATCAGTTTACATATTTACAAAACAATGATTATAATTAATTACATTCTCATAAATGAAATGCAATAAATAAATGCATGATATGCATGTATCCGGTCTAACCCGGACCTATATTGTCTCCACTTCGCATGGGCTATAGCACCTCAACTGTTAACTACTATTATGACATTATACTGGCTCCATGACTTGCGTGCATAAATAAACATGCTCAGCTTTTCATAGCTTAGTAGTACACATATACTTAACATACTTAGCATGAAATCATATAATTTATAACGTATAAACATTTTAGTGATGCAATCATATTCAAATCATATAATCATAGAAATGTCAAGGCATGCCATGCTCATATAAATAGTACATATTTAATCCATGGCTCTTTTATGCATGTTCAATTCATTACTAAAATGCATATCTTTTCTTTATTATATTACCCCATCATGATAGCATTTCATGTGTTTATATCCTGGGATAATCATCATAAAATTTATCGTTCACAATTTTTTTATTACTCATTTATTATTCATATATCTTATGTGTAAATCATTATTTATACATATAAACTATCATGGTATATAAGCATGTAATTCATGTTTAAGGGAAATAAGATATGCTACATCAAGTATATGTAATAACTATGTTCATGTCACATTACATATCTTGTACTTTTATAATATTTTCTTGTTATCCATTTCTCTTGTTTCTTAACTTTGTCTATCTTTTTCATTTTCTTTTTCCAATAGCAACTTTGACAAATAGCCCAAGTTCTCATAGTATCAATAACCCAAGCCTCATTCTCGGATTGACTAGATATGGGGTGTGAAGTAGGCGCACCCAATCCAGGGCTAGACAACCTACCCACTCTCTATGTGCTCGTCCGAGCTCCTCAAGTCAAAAGACTGAGTATAATAATAGATATGAGTGCCGGGAATAGGAGCACCCAGTCTAGGGCTAGCAACCATGTTCCCCTCTCATACCTCGCAATGATAATAGATATGAGTGCCGGGAATAGGAACACCTAGTCCAGGGCTAGTCCTTATTCCCCTCTTATACCTCATAGTGATACGTATCATTTATCTCCTTTATGGTGCACCATCTATCCTGAAGTAGTCCTCAAGTAGAGAAATGGGCATTTAATACTATACTCTTCTCTTTTCTTTTATTTCCATTATATTCTTACATGCCTCAATCCATATGCATAGCACATATCACAGTCTCATGTATATTCAAGTTTATAAACATATTTTGACTTGTTACATGGGCATTTACATATCGTATAATAACTTCCAACTTAATTATGAAAAGGGCTATTTTCATTTTTAGATATCAATTTTAATGCCTTTCCATGCATACCACATACAATATCCTTTACGGTGGTCCAATTGCCACCCCACCTACCAATACTCATGTCTTTTTATGATTCCACATTTAAAAAGGCAAATAACAATATGTCATACAAAACACTAAGGCTATCTAGGTGTAGTCATTCCTATCAATATGCACGAATCATCTTTAGTTATATTTTTATATAGCATGCCAAGAGCAACAATTAACACCATAGATATAAGTTCCAATATATGTACAACCCATCAATTCATAAGTTCTCAAGTAAGAGGCTTACCTTACATGCTTTCTCATAACTTATGCAATACTAAATATTATATGCATAAATATCTTTATTAACTTTCATTATTACCTTTCTTCTTATCTTATTTATAGCACTTTGTCTCACTTAGTCTATTACATGTTTCCATTTCCATGTTACACATTATGTATCAATATTGCCTCCCTAAAGGCTTATCAATATCCTTTTTGTACCATCTTTTGTGCCTAGTATACTAAGCCATATTTCACCATTTATTTCTCTCTAAATAGAAATTTATATTCAAGGGATGTTACTTATGTAAATCCTATCTCATCATATTATCATTATATTTCCAATGCTATTTATGCTTTACTCATGCCTTATTAGTTATTTACTATGCTTCCACCACTTATTTTGTAATACTATT
>CATIWF010130378.1:0-18131 GCA_949630135.1 Balakata baccata
TCAATAGTGTATTAATAATTTATCCAAAAATAAATATTGATATAAATGGTGTGATTCATAAATTTTTTTCAATTTAGTAATAATTAAATTTATCATTGTTTCAAAATGATTTAAAATATTTTGAAATTAGTTTCATCATAATTATTATATTTTTAAAATTTTCAATGCCATGGACAATATATAAATCATTTAATCATTAAATAATTTTAAAACTTATTTTTTAAGAATTAATTAAAATTTAATGATATTAAAAAAAATTAATTGCTGCATGCACATGGAATTTGGACCTTTTAGGCGCTTCAATTTTTGTATAATCTCTTTCCCTTCTGATTCCCTTGAGGCAAGTTATTGAACAAGTTTTATGGCAGAAAGATGACAACACATGAATTATTTTTATTTTATCTTGCTTTATTAAGGAATATTCTACCTATGGCGGCTAGTACTTGCAATATATGCATAGGGTTCCAGTGGACCAACACCTTTGGAAGATTTGCGGCTATGGCTATTTTCGACTGCCAACCCACACCAAGTTGGTATTAATTTTGTGAACCTCGTAATCTGTATTGCACTCATTTCAGATCAAATTTCACATGAAACTTAGCTTTGTTGTAAAGTTGTTCAATTTTGTATTTCATAGTACATATTATATATTATAATTAGATGGATTCTAACTGTTGGATTTAATTATAAACTCATTAAAATAATTTAAATTAATTTAAAGTTAATTGTGCCATTGCAATTATATATATATATATATATATATATATATATATATATATATATATTTCTTAAACGGTCACTAGAAAATTTTATAATTAATATCACATGCAGATACTTTTTGTTATTTCTAGCAAGTATGTCGCTTTCTACAATTCAAGGTAGCATTTAATATTAAGATTCATTAGACTCGAAAGAGTGCAGATGAGTTGGCATACAACTTTTCCAGCTTAATCAAGTCTCGAGTTTGAGTAATGTGAATGTAGCTACTTTAAAACTCTTATTGGAGTATTTTGTTACAATTGAAGATTTTATCCAGTTTGAATATGATTAGTCTCTATTCGTTGACATATAAACTAACGGGACCTGGTTTTCAAAAAAAAAAAAATATTAAGATTCATTATCAAATTGCAAATGTTATAATTGGGCGAGCCTATAGCTACATATTCGGTGTACTTAGAGCTGATTTATTTTTCCCAAAATTTCTATACATGCTTGCATGTTCACATACATAGGCATATTATGCTTGTTGAGGAATATGCTTTCTCTTCATAACGAATATGTTTAGGGTTCTTCAAAAAAAAAAAAAAAGTTTATATAATGGACATCAGTACTTGAGGGAAGTATTTATGTTTATTCATAGTGATGAGATTATTGATAGAATTTTTCACGCTCAAGTCAGATCCATAACAGGTTGTAATTATAAAATTAATTACAAGTGCATAAGCCATGAAGTGAGAACTTAATTTATTATATATATTCCATTCTACCTAAACTAATTCACTCTAATTATCTTAGCCATCAAGACTAGTCTTGATTCATATTGAGTAGACTCGTTAAAGGGAAAAATACTCCCTCTCAAGTTTTAAAAGATGCTCCATATATATTCAGAGTTCAAACTTGAGACCTCGTAAAAGTGATTTTTATTATTATTTATTATCCCTCGAGTAACATTTAATATCTCTTACAAATTACAATGAAAAATTCACCTATATATATTAGGCTTAAATATGCACCACTATTATAGTAATATGAAGTATCAAATCTTAATGAGGCAAGTATCTTTGACATGCCTAACAATCCCACCTTAGCAACACCAACAACTTCAATAACTAATGTAATTAAGGGATTCATTGTTGATGTCTAGTTGGTGTAAATGCCAGTTTTGAATAGTAGAGACAACCAATAAAACCCGAATGGTGGTAATCTTAGCTATAGGGGAGAATGTGTCCAAGTAATCAGCAATAGGTTGTCGTGTAAACCTTTAGCAACAAATCTGGTTTTATTTCTCTCAATGGACTTATTTGTATTATATAGGTCCGATATACCCACCTAAAATTGATGCCCTTTTTACCAAGAGAAAGAGGAATCAATTGCCAAATCTGGTTAGCTTGCAAAACTTCAAATTCTGTTGCCATGGTTGCTCTCCATTCAGGGAACTTGATTGCCTTATTATATGTCTTGGGTTCAAGGGGAATGATAATAGAAGCTGAGAAACATTTATAAGCTAGAGAAAGATGAGAATAATAGAGAACAAATGCTAAAAAATGATAATTACCTGGATCCTTGTGCAAAATGGAAGCAGGAGACTAAAAGGTGGAATTGACCCACAAGTTTCACTAATGACTTGACAATGATAATCTTTGAGATACAAGGGCTATTAGCGTGTTCTGGTGGAATTTCTTGTAAATGGTTGTAAAGTTGAGGTTTGAGGTGATGAGGGTAGATCAGTATTGGGTATAGCAATGGGAGTAGTCTTGGGATAATAATTGTATACATCTAGGTGGGGTTGTGGTAGGACAAATTGAGCTGCATCAAAAGTTATGCATTTTTGTTATAATAATTGAATAGAGGAATTCAATTGCATAAAATTGGACATGTCTCGAGACTACAAATTTATGACTAGTTAAATCAAAAGTTTGAAGCCTTTAGTACAATATTTATAACTCAAAAAAACACATTTAGTGGCTCTAACTGATAGTTTTGATATGTTGGTAGTAGAGGTGCTAGCAAAAGCTAAATAACAAAAAACTCTTAGGTATGACAAGTCTGGTGGTTTATGGTAAAGTAATTTGAAAAGAGTGAAATGGTTGAGTGAAGAAGAAGGTAATTAGTTTATGAGATGGATTGCATGGGCAGTGAGTTCACTCCAAAAAAATATCAGGCATATAGCTTTGGAATTTTAAGGCCCTAACAATGTTTAAGGTTTCTTGATGTCTTTTCTCAATAACACTGTTATGCTGAGGTGTTTCCACACAACTTGTTTGATGTTTTATATCTAAGGCTGCATAATAATTTGGCATCAAGAAATCAGGTCCATTGTCACTTCTAATGCATTTATTTTGTTGGTGGAACTGAGTTTGAATGAGTTCAATAAAATTTTGCACTTAGGATCTAGTTTTAAACTTGGCTTTTAACATATAAATCCAAGTAAATCTAGTATGGTCATCAACTCTAGTAAGGAAATACCTATGACCACGTAAAGAACTAGTTGAGAGACCTTAAATATCAATGTGAATTAAATAAAAAAATTGCATTGGATTGATTTTCACTAAGAGAAAAGTGTAATTTCTTATGTTTTGCCAAATGGCAAGTGTCACAAACATGAGAAGAAGGTTCAACATTCATATTACATATCTTAGCTAATTGATACAACCTTTTATTTGAGACATGGCCTAGTCTATGATGATAAAGAACTTCACTATCATCTACAGTAGAGCATGAGTAAGTATGGGATAAAGCTGGTTTGAGGGAAGTAGTTGATAAAAGTGTGGTTGGAGTTTGTATGAGGGTGGAAAAGGTAAAGTCCTTGATGCTTCTCAACTAAGCCAAACTTCCTGCCAGTCTCCGATCTTGAATGACACGAAGATTATATGTGAAAGTTAGATTACAATAAGAATGCAAAGTGATTGGGATATTGAAATTAGGTTAAAGGCAAACTGTGGGATGTGGAGCACATTATGCAGAATGATATGTGTGTTCAATTAGATTGTTCCTATATGAGATATATGTATATGCATATTGTTAGGTAGCTTAATAGTGTGATTAGTGACAGGTGAATGAGAAGTAAAGAAGGATAATGAGCATATAATGTGATATATGGCTCATGTATCTAAGATGTAGAGTTTTTTTGTTTTTATTAGGATGAATGGTTGAGAAGATCATACCAGTGGGTTGACAATTAAGATTTGTACAGAGACAAGAGTCAAATTCCTATAATGATGAGTAACTGATGCAGTAGCAAAGGAGTTTTTATTAGCAACTAGAGTACTTTTATTAGCTTGATTACTGACTCTCTTGGACGTGCATTTGAAAATTGAGCAAAGTTATTGATATTGATGTGGAGCTAAACCTATATTAATAGTAGCAAAGTCTTTCTCTTGACCTTTAGCAATAACCTCTGCTTCAACTTGATTTGCATGGAAAAACTTTATTTTTGGTTTATATCCAACGGGATATCTATGTTTTGGGTAACACTTGTTTACTGTATGACCCATTTTTCCATAGTAAGTGCACCGTGGTCCTTTTCTCCTACTAGAGGAACTTCTCCCCTTCTTCGCATTGCAGACATTTGTCCTTTGTCCTCTACTACAATCCTTAGTTTTTTTTCCTCCTGCAAAGCTTTTATTGTAATGAGCAATATGTGATGTTGAAGAATGCTCACCCAGTGAATGCAACTGTCTTTCATATTGAATGATTAAAGCAAAGGCTTTATTAATGTTTGGAAGAGGATAATCATGATTTGAGATCGTACAGTTGCAAAATTTTCATTTAAATATTTCACGAAATGAATCACATAGTCTGAATCATAATATTTCTTAAAGGTAAGAATAGTGCCATAGTTGCATATTGGGTAGATGCAAATTTGGTGTCCCAAAACTGTCTAAGGGCAAAAACAGGGCAAAAAATAGAACGTTTATATAAATTGCATCAAAAATTTCATAGCAGACCAATTGTTCTGAAATTTATATATGTTATATCCCTACATATTAGCTTTAATTAAAAATAAGAATCATACAAATTAGAGTAGTATAAAAAAAGTTATAAGCTATTGAACACATGAAGGTCACACTGCTATAATACCAAATCCTAGTTAGTGGTCCATATTATGCATATTTCAATTTGTTTAAGTTTCACTAAATTTATTTAGCTACCAAATGACCAAATATACATTCAATTAGGCTCACATCATATTGGCCCCCTAAAAAGTGAAAGACAATAAGTTAGAGACTCAATATTAAAAAAATATGAGTTTAATTATCAAACGATTTCTTTGATACGTGTGTTTGTTGCGTGCTATGTGCAACGTGACTTGACTTACTGCTATATGAATTACATAATTGTTATGATATGGATATAATATAAAAAGGTGATGAATGACTTAAATATGTGGTTGTGTTATAGGTTTTTCTTACATGAAGTGATTAATGATTGAATATGCAAATGTGATATAAATGGAAATATTAAGCAATGATTATTGTGTTATGACAAGCTAAATGGCATTGTAAAGCAAAAGAAGAGGCCTATGACCCAAACAAATATTCAAAAGCAAAAGAAAAAGGCTTATGGCCTAACAAATGTGCAAATGTTACAAATGATCAAGTTAGCTAGCAAATGTAAAAGTTCACATGGAAACTCGAGACATTGTCTGTTTAGCCTAGTCATAACAAAAAGAAAATGACATAAGCATAAATATAAGCAAATGAATGTTTACATGATTTATTACCACTTATATTCGTATGATAATGATAAATAGAATGACATGTAAAATGTGTATAAATGACGGTTATTATTTGTAATTGTGATTTGCTTGGTACTTTAGAAAACTTTTGATGATTATTCTCATTGAGTTGCAACTTACCAAATTGTATCATTTTTCAGGAAGAGTTGAGTAATTAGTTCATTTTGAAGGTGCATACTATATAGAAAATATGGATCACAGGTCACCGACCGAACCTCACCAATAGCTCTCCATGTATAGGAATATGACATTTGTATTTTGGATTGTATATCTGTATATGTATAAATTAGTAAATATTGTAAATGTGTATTTAGACTTGACCTTTCTAACTGAAATAATTGAACACAATATCTGAATTGTTAACATATGTCATATATTATGTTAACATATGAGAAATAATTGAACATGTTTATAAATTATGTTTAAAATAATTGGTTTTGTTGTTTGTTGTTTTCTGTAGAATCTTGTTTGCTTCTTATCCTCTACATTAGAGGTAATCTTTTCTGTATCTGAGGTGCTTTTGGGGGTTTTTCACTTACATTTGAGATGTTCTAGGTTTTTTGGGTATAGCCTTACGGCTTGGGTAGTTCATCTCAAATGCAAGTCTTTCTTTCCCCCGTAATTATTAATAAAAATTAAATCATTTATCAAAAAAAAAAAAAATGCTAACTAAGGTCTAACAATGAGATACGTGTACTGGAATAAGCTGAACTTCATGGCAGCTATGACATGTGAAGTTTAGTGGCTTTCTTGTTTGCTTACTGAATTAAAGGTGCCTTGGTCCCTACCTGCTCTGTTATTATGTGACAATGACTCAGCTTTACATACTGCCAAAAATCATGTTTTTCATGAGCGGGCAAAGCATATCGAGCTAGACTGTCATGTTGTGCAAGAAAAGTACAAGTCAGGCCTTCTCCATCTTTTACCAATAGCTTCGGCTAATCAAATCGTAGATTTCTTAACCAAACCTCATTGTGCCCCTCAATTTCATTATCTTTTGTCCAAGCTTGGAGTTCAAAGTCTTTCACTCCTAGCCTCTTGGGGGGTCGTCCGAAGTCCCACCTTAGCGACACCAGCAACTTCGATTAGCAGCTAATGTAAACAGGGGATGCATTGCTACTTCTGCTACTCTAATAGCACTCTCTCAAGTCACCAGGATCTCCAACTCAGCAGGTGCTACAACTTGCTTAACTAATCCAAGCTCAATTAGCATGTGCAATATCCGGCTTACTGGAGTGACATGAAGTTCAGCTTGTTCCAGTTTACGTATCTCATTGTCAGACCTTATAGCTTTTATCCTCTGTAATTTTATGTACTCTCCTCACAGTGACAGTTATTCAGTTGAGGAATCTTTTATATAAGTTGTATTCTTTCACTTGATAAGTTGATTAATGTTCTCAGTTTATATGTCAACAGATTGAGAATAATACTGCTCGTGTCGAGTAGGATTATAAAGGGTGGTAAAATACTCCTATAAGAGTTTTAAGACAACTATATATCCACAGTTCAAACGTAGAGTTCCATACTAATATATCCGCTCTCTCCAGGTAATTTTAGAGATGATTTTAATATAACACTAATCTTGGAAGGATTTTTCGACTTATTTCTACAAGAGTTTTACGACAACTATATATCCAAAGTTCGAACTCGAGACATTTGATTAAGTTAGAAGAGTTTCACACCAACATATCCGCTCTCTCTGGGTAATTTTAGAGATAATTTTAATATAACACTAATCCTGGATGGATTTTTCAACTGATTTTTCTGTTGTTACTAACGGAAAAATTTTATTCTTGAAACATTCACGGCTAATCCTATCTAATGAAAATAAATCAGATGTTAGAAAGAAATTTTATTTTATTCCGCATCAACATTCATATTAGCTAACATTTCAGAATATTATTTTCTATAATGCATTAAAATGGTGCGTACGTAATTATATTTAAAATTGCTTAAAAAGAAAATGATATATAAGTCTCGTGAAGAAAAGGTTAATAATTATGCGAGATTACTAATCATATAAATAAAAGAAATAACACTTGACGACAACTTATTTTGTTAATTACTTTTAATTAAGATTTCCTCTAATTCTCCAACATGATAGTTCATATTGAATGATCTTTTTTTTTTTTTGATAAGCAACATATTATTATTAATATATCGGGAAAAAACCATCATGAGCGATGCACGAAAAAAGAATACCTAGAGACTAATACATAGCATAAAACATAAACAAGTCTCATGCCATAACTGAATAAATAAACAGTAGAGCAGAAGGCAGAATAAACAATATAAGGAAAAAATTCCACAAACAAAACTGAATACTAATGACCGTCCAGGATTACATTTTATTGAATCTTTAATATTGAAAAAATTGAATGATCTTAGTCATTCATTCATAAATGAATGGTCCAGATTAGATTATACATATATTTTTTCAAAAAACTTTTAAGGTCATATATAATTAAGTTTGAGATGATAAGATCGACCCTTAGGATTTGAAAAAATTCTGTTATTATTATTATTATTATTATTATTATTATTATTATTATTATTATTATTATTATTATTATTATTATTATATAATTGTTGGAGGGATAATTTATTTTTTAATGGACCTACCAGCACGAACATTGAAAAAAGGACCAGCTCTTTTCTTTTAACAATTCCTGATTTATCAAAAAAAAAAAACCAAAATACCACTAATTCACCTTAGGGTTTAACAATAAAGAATCTAACATGAAATATTTGGATATGGATATTAAATTTGTAAATAGATTTAATTTGATTCGATTCCATCCAAATTTGAGAGAATTGTAATTCATTCAATTAAATTCAAACACAGTTTTTGTTAATAAAATTTCTTTGATTTCAATAAACTTTTCTTTAATTTTGTTTTATTTTTAGTCCCATTTTCCAATTTTAATTAGGATAAATTATTAATATACTCATGAGGTATGGTTGAATATACTAGTTTTTTTTATTTTTAGAAATACATTATAAAGTCTTTCATATTTAGTTTTAATAACTAAAAAGACAGGTTAATTATATCCATGGTTACTGATTACTTGCATCTAAATCACAATTTTTTGTTTTATAATATTAAAATCATTGAACTTTATAAATTATTGTAAAAAAGTAATCGCTAGCCAATTTTCACAAATTATTAGCCAGAAAACTCATTTTTTTATGGATTTATTGGGTTATAATGGTATCACAATTCTACCACTAATTGCCTTTGGCCATATTTCTTGACAAGTTGCAAAAAAATGTAGTCGGAGATAACTAATGATGGTGTTGTAATATCACTATCAGCGATAATTTTTCTATAACTCGTTAAGAGATATGACTATAGGTAATTAATGGTAGAATTGCGATACCATTATAACCCAATAAACCTATAAAAAATGAGTCTTTTAGCTAATAACTCATCAAAATTGTTTGGCGATAATTTTTCTGTAACAATTTATAAAGTTTGGTAATTTTAGTGTTACAAAACAAAAAAATTGTGATTTAAATACAAATAATGCAAAGTTCAGTGACCATAGATATAATTAACCCTAAAAAGACATTATATTACTTTTAAATAGAATATATTCTGTTAGTCAACTAAAAAATACTAAAAATATCTCATTGTTTATTTATTTTTTAATAAATTTGACATTTTGTTAATTAAAAAAATATAATATTAAAAAAAATGACAAATTTGATATTTTGGCATAAAGTTGATGAGATTAAAATTTTTAAAATATTTTTTTAGTATTTTTGAAAAAAAAGAAGGGCAAATTTAACATTTTATTTATATGTAATGAAAAAAATTAAGGAAAGGATTATCAAGAGTATTAAATCAAAGTTGAAAAATTTCATAATATCTTTCTAAAAATAAAGGTATCAATTAATATATTCAACCAAATCTCAAAAAAGTTACAGTAATTTATTCTATTCATGGTTTTAAACATTGATTTTGTATATTATATTGACATCGAAATCGGTATAATGGTATCAGATTGTATCGTTTGTTAGCACCATAAATTTAAAAAAAAATAGCTCGAAAAAAAATTTCATACCTTATCACATATAGTATCAGTATCAAAATCCAATATGGCCATATAAAGGTAATATTTAAAACCATGACCCTATCAATTATGAAGTAGCTATTAAGGCTGGCTTTCCATTTTTAGGTTCTATAATTGCCTAAAGGCAGTCTTATGGGATCATTGCCTAGAGAATGTTGGTGCAGAGCAGAGACCCACGTCGAACTTTAAAATATTATTTCGTTATGATGGTGTCATGATATTGTCATTTTTAGTTTTAAATTTCAAACTCAAAATCGTTTTTAGTGGTTTAATATGTTAAATGATATTTTTAGTGGTTTTTAAATAATAATTTTAATATAAAATATATTTTTTCTATACACTTGTTTAATAATTAGATATAGTTTTTTTTAAGAATAATTAGATATATACAATTTAATTTAAATGCACAAAAATGATAAATAATTTAAAATAATGCATTTTATGCAATTTAATATATAATATAGTTACCAAAATATTAAATGGCCCATTTATAAAATAATAATAAACGAATTAAATTTGGACTGAAAAAATTCAATATAAATATTAATTGGGTCAACATCGATCCACACAAATTGTCACGTCTAAGTTAATTGTTTTGTAATGATTCCTTGATTGATATACAGAATGCTTGAATATAACTTAATTTATCTTTTTTTTTTTTGAGTTTCTCTGCAATAAAATTCCAATTTTGTGGATCATACATTATTGCTCAACAAGTTGCTTGAGTTGGGTAGATAAAAGTAGGATGATTAGTTCTCAACCTTTTTGATTGAAAGGGAGACTTCCATATTTGGAGTGGGGGGCCAAATTCGTGAAAACAATCTAGAAGGGGAAGGTGTAATTATTTAGATCATATTATATGTAATTACGTGATAATATATTGGATGAATAAATTCTATGACTGATTTTTAAGCTAAACAAGGTGTGTTCGGGTTGATAATTTTGTATCTTAGTTATAGTTGCATGCTTATTTTATTGATTACTTTTAATTTATATTAGCTTTTTTAGCTATCTTCTTTCGCTACGCTGTGAAGTTTTAGATCAGGTTTATCATCTCGAATTTTTTACTTTTGATAGTTTTCTCTTTTTTCAATAAAATATTTTCAATTTTTCAATATATATATATTAGATGAGCCTAGACAGTTGAACTACAATCTTTCGATCTATTTTTTGAATTCCCCATGTGGGATTCTCTTCAACACCCTTGTGAGAGTAATGAGATAAGTGGAAGCATGCACATAGAGACATGAATACAAAGATAAGACACAAAGTGATGGAAAGAGATATATGCATGCGAAGGCACTCTTTTGTTTAGTTTTCTTCTCCTTATTACATAACAATATAATTATAACAGGAAACCATCCCTTTCCATAGAAAGAGGATGGAGATATCAATACTCAATCATCTATGCATGAACTTGACAATCATGATTTAGAAATGTGGATAAGATAATCCATATCTACAAATGCTTGATTCCTTTTCTTTTCTAACCGCAAATGAACTTCAGGAGAGGGTTTGATTTATATATCCCTCCAATAGTCTGTAACTCACTAAATTAGTTAATCTGTATTTACGCTGGACATATATATGAATTGGTAAAATATTTTCTCAAAATTTAAAAATACTTTTTATATTTAAATTCGAATTTGAAATATCTAATCAAATATTTCATTTCTGCCCTTAAGAATAATTTTAATACATATTGACACCACTATATATATATCTATAATGTATTATAATTAATTAACCTCAATGGTAGAATTATTTATCTAATAATGAGATTGGGTTTGACTTTACAAAATACTGATGGTAAACAATATTATTTTTCATACGAAATAATAATATATTTATGACCCAATCTTCAGTAAGTAATTTGCATGCAAGTGCACATATATCTATGGGATTGGTTCGACATTGGTTTTATGGCCAACACCTGGGCTGTGACCTGGTTGAGTGGGTCGGTAATCATCTTTGCTTTCATATTCAACGTTCGAGCTACTAAATACTCCCTTCGGATGGCCGACGCCGGGGCTGTATCCGGCGGCTGTTTGCCTAAAATCATTCTTAGATGACGCAGCCGAAGCACCCAACTCCCCTGTTGATGAGGCCACAGTTGGTGAGGATTGATGAAGATTATGTACTTCTTTAGGGTGGCCAACACCAGGACTATAACCGGGAGAAGTTGGCCGGAAATCATTCTTGGATGCAGCAGCATGATCGGTGAAGAAGCTACTTTCGGCCACCGGTGGCTGCATTTGCCCTTTTTTTGCCGGAGAATTCTTCATGTTCACAGCTGATGAGCGACTCTGGTGCAAGTTGAGAGTGGCCATTTGATCTTTTGTGTTTATCAACTTTATCGGCCTCCCTGCTGAGGACTGACTTTGAAGGCAGGCGATGAGGGCAACAAAGAATATGACACATTGACATAAGGCTAGCGTTTCTGCCATAGCTGAAGAAGGAAGTTGAAAGATATTCAGTTTATGAATAAGGAGCCTGTGGAAATAGGTGAGAGAACCAATTAAGGTCTAAATTGCAATTCAATCGATGCTTTATGACAAGTTTGTACTTTGGGTGGTATTTATAGGCTTAAAAAGGTTATATTTATATGGTAGTAATTATTGCAAGTCACCTTATTGACATTTTCACATTCAATGTAGAGAGGTGTTGAATTCGAAAAAATTTCGTTACTGCTATTTACTAATATTAATAAAAATTTAATATATTTTTAGTATATGCAAGGCGATATAGTCCACGATCTACTAAATTTCTTAATAAAATAACAAATTATATTATAAAATTTTCGAGTTAAAATTCTAATAAGAGTTGATGAATATAATTTAATAAAGTGAATTTGTGGACTACTAATTAATATCAATATGTGGATGGCTTGTAATTTAGAAACTCTTATGAATAATTATATTGACTTTCTCAAAAGAAATTTTTTTCCAATTGAATTATTAAACCAAATAGGTAGTTGACAATAACACAACTAGGCGACGGCGTCTATCTTCCATATTCAAATTTACAAGTTGTTATTATTATTATTATTAGGAAAAATTGCAAAAAATAACTTCAAATTTTTAAGATTGTATCAAAATTAAATTATATTTTTTATTTTTTTATTTAAATATATAAAATTTTAAAATTTTATTTCTGGTGAAACTCTACTGATATGACATTAAATTTTAGCAAAATTAAAAAAGTTGTACTGACTAAAAAACTGGATTATCTTAAAAATTTTAAAATATTATTTTTTTATTTTTTCTAAAATTTTAAAATTTAAATTTCTCCGGCAAAATTATGCTAACAATAAAATTTGTGTTTCTCATTACTCTGTTGACTAGATAACTCCTAAGTATGACAATTATATGTATTATTTTTCAAATTTAAAGAGAGATTTAGTTTTTCAAATTTTAGGGAAAAAAATAATGACATTTTAAGTTTTTAAAATGATTCAGCTTTTTATTCAGTACAATTTTTTTAATCTTTCTGAAATTTCATGCTATGTCAGCAAAGTTTTGACAGAATTCATAAATTGATAAAATTTTAAAAATTTGTGTATTTAAATAAGAAAATAGAAAGTATAATTTAATTTTCATACAACCTTAAAAGTTCATGTTATTTTTGGCAAGTATTCCTTATTATTATTATTATTATTATTATTATTATTATTATAAACTTATATAATAAAAAAAAAATTGCTTGTAAAAAATTATAAATTATATAAAAAGTTTTGCTATATGTATAGGAGCTATAAATTTATTAATTTATGAATCAAATGAATAATTAAACATCCAACTAAAGCATGCAAATAATATATTTTACTATTAATTAATTAAAAGTTTGATCTTTATATAGAGATTTTGAATTCAAAACTAGAGTTTGAATTAAAACAATACGTAATTAAATTGATCACATTATGTAAGAAAAATTCTTAGTTTAATATATAGAAAAATTATAAAAACGAGCTAGTAAGAATAATATTTATAAGAAAAAGAATAGAAGGTTTTGAAACGCCCGTTGTATCATTAACTTTTTAATTATATTTTGTAATCACATTCTCAACCTATAAAGCCTAAAGCACAATCACTTGAAGAATTAATTTTATATATGGTTATTAAACTATGCGCTTATTGCAGTAATAACACAAATTTTATTTTTATTTAAAGAAAATCACTCAACTATATTTTTATTTTATTAGGCTAATTTTCCAATTTAGTAATCGAAAAACTGATGTATCACTAAAAATCTAATGTGAAAGCTGATATGTCACCAAAAAGATGCTATGACATCTTACGTGTCACCGGAAATTAATTTGGAGTGACTTTAGTGAAACGAAAATATCATTCAGTGATTTTTTAGGACAAAAAATTTGTTATTTTACTATAATAAAAGCAAAGTTCTGTGATTATAAATGAAATTAATCATCACTTAAAAAACTTTAGCCCATGTTTAGATTAAAGGATTTCAAATGAGATATTTTGAACAATCTATGGATTTATACCAAATTCATTGTTTGGCTATTTAAAAAATATCAAAATTCATGAATTTTCGAAAATTCTTCATCCACCAAATTTCTTCATTTTTAAAGATTTGATTTCCTACCTTATAAGTAGGAAAGTTCAAAATTCATGGATTTTAATTAACGAGAGATTGTTGCTAATTTTTTTCATTCAAATATTGTCCCTAATAAATTAATAATATTCCAAAACTATCTTTAATCCTAAAAAATAAAAATAATTTTTTTAATTTCAACTAATTGCTTCTTTATTATTATTATTATTATTATTATTATTATTATTATATTAATATGCATTAAATTATTAATAAAAAATATTTCTTAGCAATGTAATTAAGCATTATAACATATGGTAATTTTTTTTTAATTTTTCACTTTTTGAAATAACTAATTTTTTTAAAAAAAATTTAAATATATAGTGGAATTGATTATATATGCTTAATTAATAATAAATTATCAATATTTAATAAAGAATAAAATTAAAAATTAATTGTTAAATTTTTTGATTGTAGTTAATAAATCAAATATAACAGTCAAACCTAACAATAAAATTTTTAGAATTTATGGATTTCACAATCCAGAAATCCATGGATTCCTGGATATGGGTAAGCCAAGCAATCCTAGATACGTGGATTCTTGGATTGGGGTAAGCAAAGCATTCCTGGATACGTGGATTCGTGGAGAAATCCATAGAATTTAAAATTCTTTAATTCATACGGTCCTTAATGTTTTTTTTTTTTTTTTGAAACTCATAGAAGTCTCAAAGCTTTCATCTATGACCTTTAATTGTGCTGAAATGCTTTATGGTTTAGATACGGGTAAGCAAAGCAATCAAATATAATGAAATCTATTAATGAATAGGATTTCAGGATGGGTTAGTATAGTATTAATATAAATAAATAATACCCAAAAGAGGTTTATCAAAAATAAAAAAACTAATATCCAAAATAGTGTGGCTGAGTATCACGAGATTCTTCCAATTTAATTAGAAATTTCAAATTTAAATTCTGAATATATAATTACTTTAAAACTTCTTAACAAAGTATTTTGCTGCTATTTGATATTCTATTGGGTATATTCTGAAATAGTTAGACTAATTCTTATACTATATTTAGTAACCAAAAAAAATAATCAATTAACAAGTTTAGATTGGCAAAGTTGGCATTCCCCACCACCAAAAATACACCAAAATTATAGGGATTCTTTTATACTCTCCACTTGTAGTTGTAGAGTATTAAATGTCGATGGTTTGTATGCAAGCTTGAGATTTCTTTTTGGTCGACAAATTCAAGTGAAACACAACTGTGAAAGTTTCATTTTCTTTTTTATTTTCTTCTATTTTTAAATGGCTTCAATGATTATGGCCGCTGAAAGGTAAAGATTCCTCTTCATTGGTCACCATAAAGAAATTAGTCTTTTGCTTCTTTCTTTTTTTCTACTTATAAGTTATTATCAGCTCTCTTTTTTTTTTTTTTTTTAAATCTAGTATCTCAAGTTAGTCCATCTAATCTAGAATGTGTTGGATAAAATTTTAAAAGGAGGCAATACTTCTTCAAAAGTATTTAAAATAATTATATACCTAGAATTTAAATTCGAGATTTCTATTTAAGTTAGAATAATCTCATGCTAACTCATCCATACATGTTATATTCATGGATTTGCTATTTTAGTGCATAAAACAAATATATATATATATATATATATATTTATTTATTTATTTATTTATTGCTCTTAGGTTGAATATTTGAATTTGTATTGACTTATTCCCACCTACAAATCAAGTCCGAGGTCACAGGTGGCTCTGTTTATTATTTCTTTTTAGGGCATCACTATCAAAGAGGAAAAAACAATTTCTATGCAACTATATGTCTTTGAAAATATAAAAATATATTATTTATAATCTAACATAAGTCAAACTCCCATAAACTAAATTTCCACTTCAATTGGAATGATTTCAATTCAGTCCAGATTCGCATAAAATTAAGAAGAAACTTTTTTTTTTAAATTCCTTTTTTTTTTTTTTTAGTTAGAGGCAGTTCCTATTTTATCCCCATGGTCAGTTTTATTTTCAAGAATTAGCTTCAATCTTATGTCTTTATCTGATTCAATTTAATTAGATCAATAAACTTTAGTTTAGTGATATTGGTCTAGTGATCAGAACTGCGAAGTCTCAAGTTTAAAATTTTAATTAGACCCCTAGCTTGTATCAAAGAAAATGTTATTCAATTTAGTCTCAACTATAGAGTGGTATAATTATAGCTTGATAATTAATAATTATATGAATCTTCTGTCTATATATGATTTTGAAGTCCTTGTGAATTTATTTACGAATTTCATTATTATAAAATTCGATTAGATATATTAACTGGGAAATTAGCTAGCTAGTTTGAATTATTAAATTTCACACATCTTTGTATTTTTTTTTCCGCAAAACCACAAATGTTTTTAGTTTATATATCAATTAACTGAAACTAATTATACTCGTGTTAGGTCGGATATCAAAAACGGCAAAACACACATCTTTATATTTTAGTTCCAAGGTTAACGTAAACTATTATAATTTTTTAATGAAAATTTATATAAAATAATTAATTAATTAGTAAATAAATTTATAAATTTGAGAATTTTCAAATTGCTAATAAAACCACTGTATATATGTAAGCCGACAAATGAAGAAAATTATGGAAAGCCAATTTGATGGACAACCACTAACTGAAAAAAAAAAAAAAAGACAAATTGGTTAATAATGGATGGTTCAAATGTAAATGAGTATTCAAATCAAATTACTTTAGCTTTATGAAGTTTAATTTATTAGTATTAATGAGACCTAATTTTGACCTTAATTTATTGTTTAATGTTGTTATAATATGGCATAGGTTTTAATTTAAGAGTGTATGAATGAGTTGGTATATAACTTTTTTAACTTAACTAGAGATTTCGACTTCGAATCTTATAGATATGCAGTTACCTAAAAACTTTTAAGAGAGTGATTTGCTGCCCTTCTAAGTCCTGCCAAATATAAGTAGAATTAGTTTATCTATTAATATATGGACTAAGAGTATCTCCAATAATGTTTCTTATTTCACTTCATATTATATTATAAAAAATCACTCTATTTTAATTTATCTTTAAAATTATGTGTACTCCAATAATGCTATTTATTTCACTCTTTATTTTAATTTTTTTATTAATAAAAGTATCTAGAAAAAAATAAAGAGAGAATCAGAGACAAAAGAAAATAAGAAAAAAATAAAAAAAAATAAATAATAAAATATTACTTAAAAGCTTATCGTAACTCTTAAATTTAAAAAAGGAAAATGTAAATTTTACTGAATAAGATAAGTAATGAGAAAAATAAAAAAACTGTTGGATCAAAAACTTCTTAAATAAAAATAAAGAGGGAAATAGGAAACTTGTTGGAACGCTCTAAGTATGGTATGCCAAAAAGGAAAAAAAAAACGGCATTGGTTTGACACTAATCCTAGGAGTCGGCTAGTTCATGTTATATCTGTCACAAATCATAAAGTGCCAAATCTTAGAACAAGATCTCTCCATTATTGATAATTAATATTGGTGGGTTGGTCTAAATAAATTAAAATTAAAATAATATAGGCTGAAGGGTTGGGGTTGAATTGGTAATATAGGCTGAATTTATTAGAAATAGTTCTCCAATTTGAATCTAATTAAATATATCCTTAAAAAAGAATAAAAAGTTTTAACTGTAATTAAATTTAAAGCAAAATTGGTCTAAATGTAATTAAATTTGAAATAAAATTAGTCTTATGATAGTAAAACGAATAAATATATATATAATTTAAAAAAAAGAAAATTAAACAAAAATATGCACAAAATATCTGAGTGGAAAGATATACCAACTTATAATGTAATTGCTGCCAATAGCATGCGTATCAAATTTAGCATGTTAATTTGTCTCACAAAATTTTATCATCATTGCTTGGCATATGCAATTAATAAAATTAATTTATCACATGAATATACTGAAAAATATCTCAAACATTACAGCTTTTAATTTGGAACCAAATATAATTGTGGTTAAACATTAATCAATTTTATGAGG
>CATIWF010130391.1:0-40333 GCA_949630135.1 Balakata baccata
ATTGATATTCACTTAAAAAGAGTCAATCGAACAAAATTTTAATTTATTTATATTTATTTTATGAAACATTTAGCATCTGAATAATGATAATTAATTTAAGAAATTTTTAATTAAATAATTTAAAATAAAGTATCAACATTCACAAATTAATAAAATGTAAGAATTTTTCCCTCTTTTTTCTATGAAGAAATAAGAGGAATGAGAAGGGCATGTGATAATTTTCCTAAACTTATAAAGTTGCATTAGAAGTTGTATGACGTGGAAATACAAAATTTTTATGTAGTATTCTCTTGAGATTTAAAAATATATGATTTGCTAATTTTATTTTATCTCTGATAAACTATGTAATATTTTTATTAAATTTTAAGATATTTAACATTAATTATAAAAGATATTCTCATTTGTTTAGGGGTATTAATAAAGTATATTAAATTTTAGGACAATATATCAAATTTACAGGATATACTAGTATAATATGTCAAATTTTATGAGATAAATAATAATTTTTTTATCATTTTACCAGAATTTAATATATTTTTAATAGAAAATCTAATGGAATGATATATTAAAGTAATTTGATAAAATAGATGGACAAATCGTATAATTTTTAAATTTCAAATAGATACTAATGTAATATATTAAAATTTAGAAAGTAAATAATAATTTTTCTTTAATATTTCACCTAATTAGATTTAAACAAGAGAAACATTGATGTTATTAGAGCCTTCAATAATATTTTTTTATTTTAAAGAGTATCTTTAATGAAACAGAAATATTTTACAATATTTTTAAATATAAAGAGAATAAATTTTTTATAAATTCAACAGACTTTTTATATTTTTATTTTTTATTTTATTTTATATAAATTAATATTTATCACAATAAAAAAAAATGCATTTGTCATTATAAGAAAAAAAAAGTATTTTTAGAGAAGCAGATTAATTAGAAGGGAGAACATACATGGAAAGAAAATAGATTTAATAACTGTTCTGACCGGTATCAATAAGTCGGCGTGCCGGAGGGGTCATCGAGCATGACTGGAAAGCATATAGGCTCTGCCCGCGCAGCTTCGAATCCTGCCACTGACGATTGCAGCATTTTAATATTTTACCTTCTAGGGCGGATCTGGCGATTTCACCACTGACGATTGCATATTTTACCTCCTAGGGCGGATCTGGCGATTTCACCAAGCTTGGATGTGTTGGTTCGATAAGTAAGCCATATTAGTCAACCATTATAAAAGCAATCAAAGAAAGTGATTTATTTTGGTTTATTAGGAAGTGTTAAATTCTTATCAGTATAAATAATGAAAAAAATTTCAATATAAGACTAATTTTAATTTTTATGGGTAAAAATATTAATCATGTCATACCTTAATTGACTAAAGAATGTGCTATTTTTAAACTATCTATATTCACTGCACTTATTTTATACTTAATTTTTCTTAATTTCGTGCCATAAAAATGTCTTTTATTAAATTAAATCTGTTCCAAAAATGGAAAATTCAATCAAGTTGTCTAATATTCACTAACGATTTGCAAACAAACTCAAAAAATAAAAGGAATTTTTATAAAAATACAAAAAGAGTATTTGAAAAGGAAAAAAAAAGAAAAAAATTGATAAAAATAAAAACCATAATAATAAAAAAATAAAAAATTGAGAAAAAATTAAGGAAAAAACATTGAAAAGTCAATATCCAGAGAAAATTTCTCAAAATGAAATGAGAAAATTTCACACAGTACCATATTTTTTATTTTATTTACAGAAATATCTATATTTTTTTTCTTTTCATTCATACCGAAAATAATTTCTTTTTTACTGATTTATAGAATATAATTAGAGGGAAAGCATGCCCCAAGAACCGATTCCATCTCCTCCTTCTCTGGGTATTCTATAAGTTGCAAGGTTGTTCGTCATTTTCCTTCTTATTGACAGTAGTGAGTTAATAATCTTCTTCTTCTTCCTTACAGTAAAAGGAGTGAGGCTGAAATTACTACAGTTAAGATCGAGTAGAAAAGAATCTTCAGATCTTCGATTTTCAGCTGTCCACATTCTATTTCCTAAAAACCACATTGATAGCAATATGGAGAACCAATCTAGAAGGAGCTAAGTAAAGAAGGTTGGTGCGATTTGTTTGAGTAAAGGAAAAATTTAGGAGAAACCATGTAGTTGGAGGTGAGAGACATATTTGATATTATTGTTGCCTAAAGATATTAAAAAAAAAAAAAAAAAAAGAGGGATTCAAGATTTTATGAAGAACCAGTAATGTTATATTATATCATGTTTCTAAACTTTTTTTGTTTGCTTAAGTTGCATTTGTTTAACTGTATTGTAAATCATTTGTTATTTAATATCTTCTTCTTCCTCTTTGTTTTTTTTTTTTTAAAAATCATCAAGGTATTCATATAGTATACTTGAAGTATATCCAAAGTATTCTCATTGAATTCTCTAAAGTATTCATAAGGTATATCCAAAATATTTTCAAGATATACCCAAAGAAATACTGATAGTATACCCAAGGTGTACCCATGGTATTGAGGAATTTTCGAAGTATTTCCAAGGTATACCAAAGAAATTCCTTTTAAAGAATTCTCAATGAATTTTCAAGGTATATCCAAGGTATTCCCAACAACTCAAGTTATTCTATCATGAATTTCCAAGGTATTCTCTTATATATCCAACTTATGTAGCCTCATCTTTTTCTTCTTCTGTTATTTCAATGTTCGTTTTGATTTTTTCTTTTAAATCTTTTTTCTAAAATGGATTTAAAAAAATTTCGATTATTGTTTAATTGAATTTTTGTTGATTCGTTGTTGTTTACTGAGTGATTTACTCATTCAATCGTCATTGTTTATAGCTGTTGAATTAATTATTTGCGGTAATATATTTGTTTGGATTTTAAAGATTTGATGTTGTGGTGTATCCATAAAGTTACATATTTAGATATCGGTGTAATTGTAGAAAGTTGATTTTGATAAAATTGAAAAAAACTTTGAAGATCCATAATTATATAAAATAGTGCGCGCTTTCTGACAATTATGTAAAGTTTCCAAATAAAATTCCATATTGGGTCAGCCGCAACTTGGCCCAACTTCAGTCTTGAAGCCCATATGGATCAGTGACTAAAACCCTAGCTAAAACCCTAGAACCTAGAACATTCTATTCTCCTCTAGAGACTAGAGCAACTGGACAGGTCTCCTCTCTCGCTTCAGCCCTCTTGTTTTGAAATAAATTCAATTGCACCCTAGTCCTTCGCCTATCACATTTGAATCCTCAATTCTCAGTTACTAGAATGGCAAAGCGTCTGATTCCAACCTTTAACCGCATTTTGGTGGAGAAGATCGTTCCTCCGTCCAAAACTACCGCCGGAATTCTTCTTCCCGAATCATCCACTAAGGTAATCGCACTTTCTTCGTGTGTTTTGCTATATTCATATATAAATACCAGACTAAAGTAATAGCTATGATTATATCAGCTGAATTCAGGTAAAGTGGTCTCTGTTGGGCCTGGACTGAGAACAAATGAAGGGAAAACTATCCCCCCATCTGTGAAGGAAGGTGACACTGTGCTTTTGCCTGAGTATGGCGGTACCCAAGTCAAGCTTGGAGACAAAGAGTACGCCTTCTGTAACTTTTACTCTGTTTTTTGCTAGTATAATTTAATTATTTCTTTTATATGTGAACGAATTGGGTATTTTTTGGTGGTTTCGTACAGGTTTTATTTGTATAGGGACGAGGATATCTTGGGCACTCTGCACGAGTAATTTTACATTTTGGAGCTTTGTCTTGAGATTATGGGTTAGGCTTTGGATATTGTTGACAAATTTGAGGATTTTCATTTTCAATGGAATTAAGCTTACTTGGAAAATCAGAATGAGAATGTTTGGCTTTTAGTTTAGTTGTTTTTGCTTTGCTCTTGGCTTTCATGAGCATGAAATTGCTTATTGAAATTGTTTGAAATGACTCTCTGATGAAACTTGAAACATGAAAAACATTCTCTGCCATGGGAAATCATAGGCTCATAGCTTCATGGTTAATTAGACATTGTTTCAAATATAAAATGTAGGTAAAATCTGCGCACTCGTTATTAACAAGTAGGAAAGAAATTGCCAAAATTTCTGAGTTTCGGGCTTCAACTAGAATGATAGGAGTCGAAAGTTTTCACTTTCTTTGTCCTGCTTCTTCGACCGCACTTAATTGAAATGAAATCCTTATAGAAGAAGGGTGTTATAAAGAACAATACTTGAAGAGGGGAGCGTAATAGCTGAGTAGCAAGAAAATGAAAATTCAAGGACTTGATATTGTATTCTGATTTGGATCCATTATTGTTGACTCGGTAATTTCTGGAGGGGAACATTTTTTCCATCATTGTTTAGGCTATAGGATATCTTTGGTTTTTCAAGAATTTTTTTTTTTTGACCTACTGGAAAGATTTGCATATCATGAAGGCTATTTATCATCTTGATTCAAGATCAGCCAATTTCTATACTATAAATGATCTACCCATGTTTCTGAAGTTCTGGACGGGTGTCATGCATATTGTTTGATGCTTTTACTTTGGTACAGAAAGTCCTCATTCGGTGTGAATGCTGAATTTAGAATAGGATTTTAGGTTGGCATTATTTGTGAGAAAATTATATGCAATTTTATTTTCGTCTGTCACATTACTGGCTATTGCTTCAGCATGAAATCTCTTAAAAAGCTTATTCAATTAATCATCTCAATTGTAAATTTTTCTAAATTTCATGTATAATTCACATGAATTAATATATACTTTATTGTACTATGCATATTTATTTTATTATCACGTTATTTATAATAACGAAGCATCAGCCTAAATATTCCAAAACACACAGGGAGAGGGGATCAAAGAATACTTAGTGAAACTTGAAGTTAGAAATTTATCGGTAAATGTCTTAAAATGTAATGGAATGACTAGATAATTTAATGAAAAGAAAGCATAGATGGAAATCAATATAATTTTAAATTTAAGAGAACTAGTAGTGAATTATGTTAAATTTTAGGGGTTAAGTATAGTTTTTTGAATTTATTATAGAATTTAGAACATATAGGTACCGCACATGAACATTTTTTAATATGTTTTTTTTAATGCTACAAAACGGGGAGAGCCTTTTACAACTTTCTGCTGGCAATTATAAATAGTCAAAATTTCAGATTTTTCAAAGGGTGTATCAAGGTTGTAATGAAACAAACACAAAATATTAATGTAGCCTTCCGAATGCATTGAAATAAAGTTTGGTGGTGGGTCAGTAGGGGGATTGAAATTGATAGTTGCATTAATATTCCTAGCTCTTTGTCAAATCTTAATCATAATTAGGCTTGATTACTCTTCCCAAGTACACAAGCAATCCACTTTTTATGATTTCAGCTTGTCTTGTCTTAAGAAATGCAAAAATTATCAAATTTGGGATTTTTGGAATTGCTCTTTCTTGTTGGAAAAATATATTTTGAATTTTTTTATTTAATTAATTGATTATTTTAATTTTTTATAAATTATTTTTTTTTTTAATTCTGTTTTTGAAAAAATTATCTGTTTCTATTTTAAATAATTTTTAAAATTAAAAATATAAATTTTTTTAAAAAATATTTTTCTAAAACTTAATACTAAATAAAGTATTAATGTAATTCGTCCAAAACGCAAAAAGAGGAGAGGACGTTAACCTACCTGAAACTGGCTAGTCAACTTTATATTTCCTCTGCTTTCTTTTCTTTTCACACAAAATAGATTATACCATGGAGAAAGAGACCATGCGTGAGAAGATTTGAAATCCAGATTTCATCCAACTCATAATAGAAACTTAGGTGAGAATAGAAGAGAATATATAAATTTATGATTGTATTCGTTAATTTTATCATTTAATAATTTAATTTAATAGTAATAGTATTAATAATTGATTAATTAGAAGTCAATTTCTATTACAGCTGGATTACTATGTTTTATATATAAAAAAAAAGCCAAATAACTAATATTAAAAAGAAAGAAAAAATAATTTAATAAAAAAATATTATGAATACAAAATAAAAAAATAATGATAGCATATTGTTATTCAAAATACAACAATGATGGTTTTCACTGATATATTTAATTTATATAATGGTAAGTTCAAATTAAATTACAATTATGCACTTAACATATAATATGAATTTTAAAATCCTAAGTATAATTCTTATAAGTTATTTGAGAAATTATAATTTCTTAATAATTTTTATATAATTCAATAATTAATTTATTTTAATTATATACATAACGAATTAAGTTTTTAAAATTAACGTGCATAGTATAATACAATTTACTTTTACATAAAATATAAATATCAAATATAATTAACAACCATTAGTATTAAAATTAAATGTGATTTAATTACATAATAATTAAAAGTAACTAAATTTAATTTGCTAAAAAAATTATTATTATTGTTTATTTAATAATGATGAGTTCAAATATTAAAAATCACGTGCATTTCACATAGATGATTGAGAATAAGATGCAATATGGAAAATGACTGTAAAATATTTACTATCTCTATTTTATATACGACTCTTATTAATAAATAAATTATTAATTTTGGGAATGGGCAAAATGACACTCTTAATAATGGATAAATTAATAATCTTCATATGAGTTATAATACGAATCAAATATCAAATAATCATATATAACACACGTTAATAATTACTTCAACTCTTAATCAAATCATAATGCATATAAAAGTGAAAATGCAGGAACAAACAAAATGACTGTAAAACATTTACTGCATTTATTTTATATATGATTCATAATAATAAATAAATTAGTAATCTGATAAAATTTAATATAAACATGCATTTCTACAATTTACTATGAATAAAGTATCATAATAAAATAAAACAAATTAATAAAAAAAATTATATAAAAACCAAATAATGATCAATGACGAGTATAATATCTAATAATCACGTGCAATTATATATTATACGTGATTCATAATATTTGAGATAAATATGTGCATCATCTCAAATATTTATGGTATTAGGATTTTATTTATGAATAAGAGTTCTATTAATATTAGAATGAAATTAGCTTATAAAAATTGTTAAGACATTATAACTCTATATTTAGTTGAAGTATTAATTAGTTAATTAATATTTCAAATAAGAAGAAATCAAAATAATAAAAAAATTATATAAAAACCAATTATTGATTAACGATAAGTCTAATATCTAATAATTACATGCAAATTTACCAAAAAGTTAATCTGATTGTATTAGTTAATTGAGTTAATTTTATTATTTAATAATTTAATTTATTAATGAATAATATTAATAGTTTATTAATAGTTGTCCAATTTTATTAGAACTAGATTACTAAGTTTTATATATATGAAAAAACAGCAACATATTACATCAAATTAATTAAACTAATTGAATCCTAACATAAATTAAATATCAATAGATAATAGTAAATAAAAAAAAGTGCAAAGGTTAATTTATACCAAAATTGAGTAGATAGAATAAAATGATAAATTATAATAAATACAGTAATACGTATTTATTTAAGAAAATAATTAAAATTTCATAAAAATATATATTTCATAAAATTTATTGTTTCATTGTAATTTACTTCAACACCTTTTATTATATCATATCATATTATACTATTATAAAAATTAGAATAAGGGAATAGATAAATTTACAAAAAAAATCAATATAATTATATTAGTTAATTGAGTTAATTTTATAATTTAATTTATTAATGAATAGTCGCAATAATTTATTAATTTTTATATATAAAAAATAATAATTTAATAAAAAATTAGAAAAGTACGGTAAAAAAATATAATATATAAAATAATTTGGGGTTAATTGTACTCATAGTCACTGAAATTTATATTACTTGCACTTAAATCACAATTTTTTGTTTTATAACACTAAAATTATTGAACTTTATAAATTATTGTAAAAAAATTATTGCCGACTAATTTTGACGAGTTATCAAAATGACATCTGGATTTTGCTATGTCACTTGATATGCAGGACGTAGTACAAGTCATATGCTACATAGGTGTCACATCATATATTTTCGAATGAGTTAAAAATTAAATCGGTTAATTAAAAAATGACATCTTATGTAACGTTTATCTAGCATATAATGTGTCATTATGCCTACATGTCAAGTGATGTGATAAAATCCGGCCGCCATATTAGTTTTTCGGTTGATAACTTGTCAAAATTGATTAGCGATAATTTTTTTACACTAATTTATAAAGTTCAGTGATTTAGTGTTACAAAACAAAAAAATTGTGATTTAAATGCAAGTAATATAAAGTTCAATGACCATGAATATAATTAACCCGATAATTTGTATATAGTAAATAAATTAATAATTATAATAGACAAGATAATTAATAGGCCAAATACATTGGCGTGAATTTTTTTATATATAATATGATATAAAAATCAAATATAATTAACAATCATTAATATTTAAATTAAATGTGACTTAATTACGTAATAGTTAAAAAAAGATGAATTCAATTACTAAAAACTACGTGCATAGAATGTGGATGATTAAAAATAGAAATAATATGAAAAATGACCGTAAAATATTTACTTCTATTTTATATATGACTTTTAATAATTAATAACTTATTAATTTGATGAAATTTGATATAAATATGCACTTTTACAATTCACTATTAATAAAATATCATAATAAAACAAAATAAATTAATAAAAAAATATAAAAACTAAATAGTAATTAATAAAAAATATAATATCTAATAATCACGTGTAAAACACATTAATAAAAAATAGTTGGACTAAAATCCGATTCATTTTTTCCATTTTTTTTTTTTGATACCCTAAGTCCACCAATTGTTACAACTAGGTTTGGCTAGACTGGTATTTTGATGGAATTGCTTTAAGAGAATGCAAGTTCTGGAGAAACATGATTCAGAATCCTATTTGTTTGGTTGGCCTAAATTATAATTTGTCTCTACTTCTATCTACTAGTTTTGATTAATGTATCTTGCACGTAATTATTAGATATTGAATTCGTTATTAATCATTATTTGGTTTTTATGATATTTTATTCATAGTGAATTATAAGAGTGTATATTTATTTCAAATTTCATCAAATTATTAATTTGTTTATTATTAATAGTCATATATAAAATATAGGTAATAGTATTTTACGACCATTTTACATGTTTCTCTTATTCCTAATCATTTACATGAAATGCATGTGGTTTTTAATAATTGGATTTATTATTATTAAATAAACAATAATAATAATATTACCCGATAAATTAATTTTAGTTACTTTTAATTATTATGCAATCAAATAATTTAATTTAAATACTAATGATTATAAATTATATTTGATTATTATATTATAATATATATAAAAAAACAGGTCAAATTATCTAATACATTATGGTTGTTAATTTATTTATTGTATACAAATTATCTTGTCCATTATATTTTTTTACCGTGTATTTCTAATATTTTTAATTAAGTTATTTTTTTCTTTCTTTTTAATATTAGTTATCTATTAATAGTTGCCTAGTTCTAATATAATTGGACTTCTAATTCATAAATTATTAATAATATTCACTAATAAATTAATTAAATTATTAAATGACAAAATTAATACAATTATATTAGGTTTTTAGTAAATTTATCTGTCCACTCTCCTATTTCCACTTTTATATGATGCTAGTTTTTTATTAATGTATTTTGCATGTGATTATTAAATATTGGACTTATCATTAATTATTATTTAGTTTTTATATTTTTTTTATAAATTTATTTCGTCTTATTTGGAATATTAATTAACTAATTAATATTGAGCTAAACATAGAGTTATATATAATGTCACAATAATATTAATAAGCTAACTCTATTTCAATATTAATAAAACCGTTATTCATAAATAAAACTATAATACCAATAATATTTGGGATGAATATACATATTTATCTTAAATAGTAAGTCATATATAAAATATAGATAATATGTAGTTTACTGTCATTTTGCTCGTCCTCCTTAACATTACATGTGATTATTAGATATATCTCATATTATAACTCATATGAAGATTGCTAATTTGTCTATTACTGAGAATCATATATAAAATACATGTAGTAAGTATTTTACATTTATTTTGTTCATTTCTCCAAATTAATAATTTATCTATTATTATGAGTCATCTATAAAATAAAGGTAGTAAATAATTTACGGTTATTTTGTCTATTCCTCCCTATTCTCAATTATTTATGCGTGATTCGTATAATTTTAATAATTGGATTCATTGTTTTTAAATAAATAATAATATTGTTTAGCAAATTAATTGGAGTTACTTTTAATTATCATGTAATTAAGTTATAATTAATTTAAATACTAATGGTAGCTAGTTATTATAAAAATAAATTAATTATTAAAATATATAAAAATTATAAGAAATTTTAAATTTTCAAATAATTTATAAAAATTATATTTAATATTTTAAAATTCATATCATACATTATATGCATGATTGTAATTTAATTTAAACTTACTATTATATAAATTTAATGTCAATGAAAGTCATTATTGTTGTACACTATCCTTATTATTATTTTTACTGTATCTTCCCAATATATTTTTATTAAATTATTTTCTTAATATTAGTTAACTGATTTTTTTTTTTAAAAATATGGTTTTCTAATTATAATAGAATTGAACTTATAATTAATGAATTGTTAATACTATTAATTAATATATTAAGTTATTAAATAACAAAATTAACTCATTTAAAAAACAAAATTAACCCATAATATATTTTTATTGAATCATATGTCATGTACACGGAGAGATTTATATGTAAACATAATATATATTTGGATACATTCGAATAACCTTTTTTTCTCATAACGAGAATGTATATAAGCTTAATCTGATCTGATCCAATATAGAATAAATTTTATAATTAGGGAATCGGCTTGATTATGGAATTATGTATTATAAGTTTATAACTCTAATCCAATCAAAATATCTTTTTCTAATCACTCTTATATAATTCAATTGATTTGAAAATTAGATCAATTTAGTTGAAAATCATACTATTTAATTCAAGAACTATAATTAGGAATATTGCTAAATTAGTAAATTAGATTGTATTTTAATAATTATTTTGCTGTGACTTATTTATAACAGGAGATTAGCTATAAATAAAAGATACACAATATTGGTTGAAATCGCAGTTGCATATTGTTATAAAACATAAATCCTATTATTATGATATTTGTTTTCAGACCTCTTTCAAATAAAATAGGAATAAAAATGTAATTATCATAATAATCAAGAACATGAACCGTCAATTTTTGAAAATTTTAATATCGAAATTTAAAACTTTAAAACAACAATTTGTTCAATATTAAATGCCGAGGATGGGAGGAACTTGTAATTCTAATAGAATATAATTTCTAATTAATGAATTATTAATATTATTTATTAATAAATTAAATTATTAAATAACAAAATTAATTCAATTAATTTAAGTTTTTCATCAACGTATTTTACATGTGATTATTAAATATTGAACTCGTCGTTAAATAAATTTTTGATAAATTTGTCTATTCTCTCATATTATTATTATTATTATTATTATTATTATTATAGGAAGACGAAAATGTTTTACATTTCAAATTCAATTTTTCAAACTTTTTTAGGTTACAAATTTAAATATTCAAATATTCATTAATTTATATAATTAAATTGATAATTTTTGGTAAATTTATTTTTTCACTCGTATTCCCACTTTTACATTATTATTATTATTATTATTATCATTATAGGAAGATAAAAATATTTGATATTTCAAATTCAAGTCTTTCACATTTTTTAGGTTACAAATTATAATATTCATTAATTTATATAATTAAATTAATAATATTAACTTTATTATTTTTTTAGAATAAATTAATAAAATTTATAAATAAATGACAATTTTAAATGATTATTAAAATATAAGAATTAATTATCCAACTAAACACTAATCATAAACATTTTAATTCTATTGAATCAAATATCAAACTTAATTTTGTTAATCCATTTATTATGTATATAGATTTGGGCTTAAAAAATATTGACAAAACATATATTCAAATATTGTAATTATCCATTTTTACAATTTTGTCATCTTAAATGTTCTAATAGAATTGAATTTTAATTAATTAATTAATTAATTATTAATAATATTTATTAATAAATTAAATTATTAAATAATAAAATTAATTTTAATTAATTAATATAATTATATTAACTTTTTAATAATTTTATTTATTCCTTATTTTTATTCCTACTTTCATATATAATATGTTAAATTATTGTGTTCTACTGCCGGGAAAAAAAATAGCATAGAGGAGGGATGCCAAACAGGATGCATAGCAAAGGAGAGAGATTTCATGTACAATTGCCAGCTAGAAAAATCTTATTATCTATTGCAGTCCGTGAAGATAAAAAAATGAATAAATTAATGATTGTTGTTGCAATAATTTAAAATTATGTTTGGATTGAAAGATTTTAAAATTTATAGTTTCATAAAATTTATAGATTTTAAATTCATGAAATATAAAAAATTTATTTTTTGGTTTGACTATAAAATTTATGAATTGATGATACAATTACTTTTATACTTATATTTGGTTCAATGACCATAATTTATGGATTTATCAATTAATTTTCAAATTTATTATTTGTTAAATATTGATAATTTATTATTAATTAATCATATATAATCAATTTCACTATATACTTACAAATTTTAAAAAGTAAATTTGGTTATTTTAAGAGTTGAAAAATAAAAAAATAAAAAATAAAGTTATTTTATATTATAATGTTTAATTATATTGCTAAAGAATATTTTTATTAATAATTTAATATGAAGTGTAGAAATAATAATAATCATAATAAAAGCAATCAGTTGAAATTAAAAGAAAATTGATTTTTATTTTAGGATTAATTACTAAAATATATGAATTTTGAAATTTTCTACCTAATATGTGAAAAATTAAATCTTTTAAAAATAAAAATTCTGATAAATAAAATATTTTCTAAAATTTATAAATTTTAATATTTTTTAAAGAGTTAAATAATAAATTTAATATAAATTTATTACTTGTTTAAAATTTTTTTTTTTGAAATCTTTCGATCCAAACAGTTCCAAACGTGTATAATAGTATAAAATTTATATATTTGAATTGAACAATGGAAGGGCAGGCGTAGAAAAGAGGGTAATAAAAAGCTGTCCCCATAAATACACAATCTGATTATCTTGAATTAATAATAATAATAATAAAGGAAATTTTCTTTCTCCTCCTTCCTTTTCTTATGGAATAAAATAATAAATTATTACTCTTCCAAAAAACCTTTTTTTTTTTTGGAATATAAAAAGGGAAACAGAAACCAAATAAAGGTTTGTTTTGCCAGAATGTTTTATGACATCATAGATTAGAAGGCATAAAGATGACAATTATGGGCAGACAGCGTCACAGTAGACAGGCAGTGTTGGTTGGGCAGAAAATCTCAGAAAATTTAAATCTGAATCTGTGCACTGCACGTGCTTCCCTTGCCCTTTTCGTTTAATTAATAAAAATTAGGCTAAATAAAAGAAAACAATCAGCACTTTATCTCGCATAGAGCATGCAATTGAACATTGTGATCGTTATTGACCCCTCAATAAAATTTTAATTATATTTTAAAATTCAATTTATTTATAAAATTGAAATCAACAAAATTTATGAAATTTAATTAATATTTTAATATATTATATATTTTATACAAGATTTTTTTAAATTTTTTATTTAAATTAAATTCTCTCGCCTCTTCCATTTATTACAAACTTGTAAATCTTTTTTTGTTCCGTATAAATATTACATTATTATTTGTAATTGTCCAGTTCATCTTGTAATTCCCTTTTGCATTGTAAGGGGATGAAGATATTTTTACAACAAATTCTTTAAAAATTTAAGTTTAATTATACGTATTTTAGATTTTATAACAAATATTGTCTCGAGTGAACTATACCTCACTTTAAGTTTACATAGCGATGATATACAAAAATATTAAAAATATAAAATAATAATGTAGAAAATACAATATAACTGATGTAAAAAAAATTGTCATATAAATATAAAAACCAAAACGGTACCATTTTAAAAAATATATTTGTTGAAATATATCTATGAATTTCTTTCTCAAAATCTTACTTTCTCAAAATAGATTCCGTTAGAACAAGGGTTGTCATTCTCTTAATTAAGCAATATTGTTTTAGTTTAGATAGGAGGAGTAATTTGATATGCAAAACGCTGTTGTTTTATTTATATACCTATGTAATAATTTTGTTCACATCAGTTTCATTGTGTTTTCCACGTTATTATTTTATATTTTTAATAATTTTCCATGTTATCGCCACATTAGCTCGGAGTGAGGTACAGTCCATTCGAGATAATATTTGTTACAAAATCTAAAACACATATAATTAAACTCAAATTTTTAAAAAATTGACCATAAATGTAATAAAATACAAAATTCATAATTTTTTTTAATTTAATCTAAAAATTATAGCCCATTTATAATATACCCATTTCTTGTATGACATGTGTTCTCCTTGTTTTTGTTTTCTTAATTTTATTGTCATGAGCTGTCATGTGGACCTATGCTTGCAAATTGCATTAAACATCCATTTTACACCGTTTTTGGAAAAAAAAAAGTGTTTTTAGAATAAAATTGTATTTTTATTTTTTTATTTTAAAACTATTTTTTATATAAATAGATAAATATATATTTTTTAAAAGTAGGTTTAAAATATAATTTATAAAAAATTAGTTAATCAAATAAAAGAATTTCAACAGCTTGAAATTCTCAACAACAATTTCAAATATTTTATAACACTGAGAACGGAATATAGATGTTCTAATATTTAATTATATGAATTGTATTTTAATTTTATTCTTTCAAATTAAATCATGGAATTTTAAGAAGAGTAAACCCTTAATTAAAAATTGGAACTTTTTAACATTAATTAGTAGTCTAGAGATGGAATTTCTAATTTATAACAAATAAAAATATCTACGTAATTATATATAAAATTATTAATTCAACACTCATCAAATTATTCAAAACTAATTATATAAAATTAATATAGTGAAATTATGCTTGGATCATAAGTAATCTAGTACTAAGAATAGTGAATTAACCTCTTAAATCATTTCACACATGCTAATCAAGCACATAAACAACATGCCTAATTATACATTATTTTATGAGATAATGAATGATGAAATCACAATTTGACATAAAAAGAATTGTCAAACCCATCTTCCTTCCCTAGCAATGAACTTCATCACAAATTCATAAATAAATAAATATTTTATTTTAAAATAATAATATTAGATTAAATTACAAAAAAAAATTAAATTTTTTTACGTTTGTATAAAAATAATATATATTTTCAATTTTTTTAATTCAATGTACAACATTTTAATATTTTATCAATATAGACATTTCACTTAATTTGATAGAAAAAATGTTAATTTGTTTGAACTATCTTACAATAATATTTTTTTCTAACTAAATAATTAACTTATCATATTTCAAAATAATGTTAATATTTTAATAGTACTGTAATATAATTTATTAAGCAACTTATTTATTTAAAAATTCAGATATATCAGTAATTTTTTATGTTAAATTAAATAAAATATCTAAATTAATAAAATATTAAAAATTTATTAATTTAATTAAAAAAATTGAAAGTACATATTATTTTTAATACAACTTAACATTTTTTGATAGCCATAATATTATAATGATACTTTCCTTCCCAAAATCATCTCCTATTTCATTTTTTTTTTTAACTTTTCGAGGCAAGCTATAGGGATGCCAACGAATAGGCTATTCGCGAAAATTGTCATACCTAAATACAAATCTGATTATATATACCACTATCCGAATTTGTCATAAAATTGTTTTAAAATTTCATGTTAATACCCGTACCCATTTTCAAACCTGATTAACAATACCCGTTTAATATCTGAACCCATTTAATATTCAAATTTTTAAACTAAAACAAAATTCAAATTAATTGAATAATTAAATTTAAAAAAATATAAAAATAATCTATTATAAATTATTACAAAATGACATAAAATAGATAAAATAAAACAAAAAATTTAATTCAATACATTTAAATTAAAATAATTTATCAAATTGTTCAAAAATAATATTAAAGCAATAAAATTACATATTATTTATTATGATAAAAAAATTATATTTCAATTTCAAATTTTCATTATATTTGTAATTTATTAATATTTAAAAACAGATAAAAAATAATTAATTATATTATTATATTCATTAAATTTCAATAGAATAACAAAAAAAAAAGAAAAAAAAATATATATAATCGGATAACGAAATATACACGATCAGTGACGAATTTAAAAGTTATTATCTAAATCCACCCTAAAATTCTAATAAAATTAACTATTTTCCATTAAAATTTAAATATATACGTATTGTTATGATTTAAAAATATACGAATAAATATAGATATCTGCAAAACTCGTACAGGATGCTATCTCTTGCCAGCGCCAAAGACTATTATACAAATGAGCGGTTCACGTGCTCCTCTTTCTTTCCTTTGTTCTTCCTTTTTTCCTTCCTCTGTGCTATAATCGTTACAGAATACAGACAGACATCTCTTTGGTGGCAGAGAAAGAGGGGGGAGAGGAAAAGAGAGGAATCGTTTAAAACCCGACCAACAAGGAACTTGCAGATTTTTTTTTTAAAGCTTATATCCATGACGACGTCGTAGAAGACGAAGGTGAAACAGAGAGAAAGCGAGATAGAGAGAGATCCAATAGCTTTTGGATACTAAATGCACGCGAAGAATAGGTTACCGAGCAGCGGCCACACCACTCCTTCACCGCCACAATCGCCGCTTCGTTCCCCTAGGTATCGACACGGGGGCAGTCGGTCCAAGCGGTTTACCCCGCCTGGTCGGACTCTTGCTCACCGTCTCGCTTGGCTTCTTCTCTCTGTTCTTCTCCGCCGCCAGGGGATTTTCTTGTTTGCCCCTCTTATTTACATATCTGGTATGCTTTTGTATATGGGAACTATCTCCTTTGATGTCGTTCCCGTCGTTATACGCCCCCCTGTTACTGGGTCTGTTTATCGGAGTCCCCAGCTTTATCAGAAACTCCGACCCGAAATGGATGCGGATAATTCCTCTACTGACGCTGTAAGGTTTTACATCTTTTAGTAATTATTTTTTAAATCTTCTTTTGTAATTGTGGAATATGGGATTCCATCTTGTGTAGTAGTTTTTTTTCCCTTGGTGGGTTCATTGGTTTTTGTGACGATTTTGAGATTGGTATCTTATGGGTGTTATAGAGGTTGTGAGTATGGTTTTGGTAGAATGCAGTGTCTATCTGGCATTGCATGTATGCAAATCAGAACCAAGTGACCAGTGGGAAACTATGCAACTCTGTATCTAGTTATGGTTGACTAAGACAGCTTGGTATCGCTAGATCGAGTTTTATACCGAACTATAGCTATTCAATAATTTGATTTGACTGGGACAATAGCGACAGACGTTTGAGAAATCCAATGGTTATACGAATTTGCGGTGCAGGAAAGAAATGCATCTTTCTCTTCCTCATTACTGGAATGCTTCTTATTGCTCAGATATCGAAATATAATTTATGCAATTTTTATACTTTTTGGTGATGCGATCAGTAATTCATCTTCAGCTAGGATCAGTATTGATGTCTCTGGAGGAAAACATTAGTAAGTTGATGCATCTTGTGGGTTGGGCTATAGATCTATTCAGATATGCTCAAACCAGAGTGCCGCCTCCTTACAGTCAGCTTAAACTATGATTTCTCTTTTTTATCTTATATGGCTGACATTTATAATATGAAAGCACTCTTACAATTTGCGATGAAATTTAATTTTTGATGCTGAGCGTTGGTTATTTTCGTTAGTTCTAGTCCACATTCGGAAATGGAAATGGAATGCACTTCTTGGAACAAAATTCCTGTTTCATGTTTGATAAAAAGAATCAAGATTTTTGTTGATGTCCTTAAAGTTGAAGTCAGATGGAAATTGACATCTTCTATTAAGTATAATTTTTAGGATTACAATTCCTTTGCATCATGTTAAGGATTAATACATGTGTAGCCTCACATACTTGCCATGTTTTATCACATTGCTATTGTTGGTGATTTTTGGTACAAATTGCCACCTATACCTTCTTTTTGGTCTTCATCATCCCCAGTTCCTTATTTTAAGGTTCAATTAGCTTCATTTATCTGGCATGACATGTGATTTGGTGAACATCCACGCATTTGACTTATCTGTGTCATATCAGATTATGAGGCTAATTGAACCCTCAAATGAAGAGTTGAGGAGCCAATTTTTACAAAAAGGATATGTACAGTACAGGTGGCAGTTTGTGCCAAAAATGACTGCAGCAGAAAGGGTGACAAAATATGGCAAATACAAGGGGCTTATTTTGAATGTAAATTCGGATACGATTCTTAGGATTTGCATCAGTTTTTGTTCCCATTCCACTCTCTAGGTGATAGAAACAAGCCTTTAAATAGTTGGAATTCTACTTTCATTTTACTTATTCTTATAGTTTCTAATACTGGTTGCTGCATCAAGTCATTTCTGTTCTGAACTCATTTAGCAGAGCATTGCACATGTTATTGGATTCTTGCTTCTTCTTGTCTGTGTGTAACTAATTACTTAGTGCAATGGTTATGTGGCTTTTATATTCTCCAGTTGGAGGTTTACTATGGAGAGTTTATGATTTAATTTTCTTGAGTCTCACTTACCTTATTCTTGGAAGCTGCACTATCAATTAATATGTGTAACTGTAATTAAAGTTGCATAGCTGTGAGATTGACAGTTAATTTATTGTAGCTATCAACCATATGGAAACACTCATATAAAGCTGGTGAGTGGAGATCATATGTAAACAAGTCTTCAGGAGGTATGATTTTGTGTTTATGAGAAATTAATTTCTGTCTTTTGCTTTTTATGAATTTTGGATGATCTCATTCAATTGGTATTTAACAAGTGATAAAGATTATAATATTTGTGTTTTACTAGATGTAGTAGTTGACATTACTTTTGGCAATTATGTTCTTCTTTCTGCAGCTTTTTTTATCTTTGAAACTAGTTATTCTTGGATTTGGCAGTTTTGTTCATGAAATTATTGTTTTCCTAAATAAACCTAACCAGATGCTTTTTAGGATTTGTTTAACTGATTGTGTTGTAACTAAATTGTTTAACTACATGTGATGTCACTCCTACCATTTAAACTTTCTTCAGATTGTAGTTTGGTCTCTGCGTTGCTATTTATGCTAGTAATGGCCCTATTTTTTGCTACAGTGATAATTGTTGATAACATTTCTGCCAGCAGCATGACCTGCACCACTTTTGGCGCTTAACACAGCACTGTCTCTTCCTCACCCCATTTCCTGAAGCTATAGAAAAAATATTCTCGATTTATTCCCTATTCAAACCTAATAGGAATGATTTGGCTTCCAAGTTGGAGTTACAAGTTATAGTCATTGGGAGACATTGCATGTAATGTTTCTCTAGTCTTTTTTAATCAATTATGTTATTGTCCATGAATTATTGGTCTAGAATTATTTCTGCTGTGAAATGCCTATTGGATGTTTCTTCTCTTAGTTATTACACTCAATATAGTTTTTTTTTTCCTCAGACATAACTATAATTTCATCTGTCACATACTTCTCTTTTATTGTGATTGATTTCTCATGATAGGCTTACCTGAATCAAATGGTTACATATATGTTGAGGCCAATGGTGGCTTGAATCAGCAGAGGACATCGGTTGGTTTGATTCCTTGCTTTTGCTCATTTTATATTTATATGTCAATCTTTTTCTTTTCTTCCTTTTCTCTTCCCTTTAATACAGACGAATTGAT
This sequence comes from Balakata baccata, assembly GCA_949630135.1. Lineage (NCBI taxonomy): Eukaryota > Viridiplantae > Streptophyta > Magnoliopsida > Malpighiales > Euphorbiaceae > Balakata > Balakata baccata. The sequence continues at coordinate 20,005 of CATIWF010130391.1, forward strand.
CTACTTATTCTCTAAACATTTTCCTCGGTGCTTTGTAGATATGCAATGCAGTTGCTGTGGCAGGCTATTTAAATGCAACACTTCTAATCCCAAATTTTCATTTCCATAGCATCTGGAGAGATCCCAGGTTCATCAGCTGCTATTCTTTTAACTAAATGATTTCAGCCCATATGAACAGCATTGATACTCAAAATATAGAAATTCATCGATTTTAATTTCTGTTGATAGGATTACCTTATCAGGATATCGCCCTTTTGTGATAGCATTAGCTGATAAAGGACATGTCATATGAATCTTGATGTTCTTATTGGACAATACCTAAATATTTTTGGCATCCATTAGTTAATTTTTCAGTTATCTTTATAAGATAAATAACAGAAAAAATGCCCTTGACTCACTTTCTGGCTGGAAATGCTTTCTGCTCAATGTAATATTGGTATAATGTTTGATAGCCATATGCTTGTTTGATGTCTGTTAATATCTTGTGTGCTGCTCAAAATAATGCTGGTATCATGTGTGGTAGCCATATAATTATGTGATGTCTGTTAATATATTGTGTGCAAATATATATTAATAAGTCTTGCCTTTGCTTCGTTTGAGCTAGCAAATTTCTAACATGAGAAATAATTTTATATTGTAGATTTATTTCTCATCCTTCTACCTCTTGGTTGGTGGGAATTGTTGAGCAAGTGTAATGATCCTCACATTTAGACGGATGCTATATTAGAAGAATTCAAACTAATCTTAGTATCTCCTTTGGCAAAAGAAAAATTGCCTTTTCGTATGGAATCTTACAAAAAAGGCATATAGATGATTTGGGTGGATAAATTTCAATGCCATGGATAGTTTAAGCTGGGTTTGTTTTGAATTTATAGATGCTCCCGCCATGTGCATTCTTGCATCTTGTGTCAAAAATATGGTTGCTAGAGTCCAATATTTTCTAAGAAATGTGTATCCTTTTATCTTGTCATTATATTACTATTGTGTAAGCTGTCAGCATGGATACTCTACCTGTATAGAATTGTAGCACATGAACTGAAATAGCTACCAGTAGGTGAACTATCTTTTATCTAAACTTTTTTCCCAAGAAAAATGAATGATTAATAAATTGAATTTAGATATACTGTTGATGTTTTATACCTTTTCTTTTCCTTATGTTGTTTATGAGAAAATGTGTGACTTTAGCATATTAACTCTTTTGTCATTGTTTGCTTCACAGTTATTTTACATTGATCTAATTGCTGACTTGCTTACTTTTTCAGCAAATTTAGTGACATTTATGATGAGGAATTTTTCATCAATACCTTGAAAAATGATGTGCGGGTGGTTAACAAGATTCCTGAATACCTTATGGAGCGCTTTGATCGTAACATGTCCAATGTCTACAATTTCAGAGTGAAAGCTTGGTCATCTATTCAGTACTACAGGGATGTTGTCCTTCCAAGACTACTGGAAGAGAAGTGAGTTGTACATTCAGATAAGAGAGTTCTTACCATTTTGATTTGTTTAGTTTTCTGTTAATTTTCAAATAAATAGCTGAAAACCAATTATTACTGTTTCCTACTGTAGCTCTTTTTAAAAAATTTTTTTTTTTTGTGAGGTTTACTGATAATTAATATTCTCTTTTTTATTTGTTACGATATGGTTTCAGGCAATCTAATTTTTAGGCGGTGAGTATACTTAGATTAGGTATTCTATCTTGCATATTTGGCCACTCCTTTGTTGCTTTAGTATAGTTCATAATATGTTTTACATATGTATAAATGAAATAAATCACTTAATGATGCTATTTGTCGTGACTTAGCTTAATTAGAACCCAAGTCCCAACTTTTTTTGGTTGGGTATGCAGACTCTACTTTACACTTCAGGTATGCTAATGGTGTATCCTTTCTTAGTATAAAAGTGAGCTTGAGCTTGGCTTGCTAACCTAACAAACTAGTTCAATCAAGGCCTTGTGAAGAGAGCTCTGAGTAGCATGGCTCAATGTTAGCCTAATTTTTGAGAGGTGTTTTAAGTGTTCCTGGATAAATATGGCCAACTGTCTTGTAATTATGCTTTTGCGAGTCACATGATGCTTGTTATTAATGACTGGTCATTTCTGGTCAGCCGATGATTGCATTTATTTAAAGTGTTATTTTTTAATAAATGACTCAGGGTTATTAGGATTTCTCCTTTTGCAAATCGATTGTCATTTGATGCGCCTCCAGCTGTTCAAAGGCTTAGATGTTTGGCCAATTATGAAGCACTGAGATTTTCAAATCCCATATTAACTTTGGGAGAAACTCTAGTGGCAAGAATGAAAGAGCATAGTGTGAATCATGGCCGAAAGTATGTTTCTGTGCATCTTCGCTTTGAGGAGGTTGGTACTTTTAAATGTTTTATTGCTACTGCTCTTTGCCACGGTTGTGAAGAATGTGTGATTTTAGTTTCTTTCTTAAAAAATTCTAATCTTGGCAAAGAATGCATATGATCCTCTCATCTGCAGGACATGGTTGCTTTCTCTTGCTGTGTATTTGATGGTGGAGCGCAAGAAGAAAAAGACATGAGAGCAGCAAGAGAAAGAGGTTGGAAAGGGAAATTTACAAAGCCTGGTCGTACCATACGTCCTGGAGCTATCAGGCTCAATGGGAAGTGCCCTCTTACTCCTTTAGAGGTAAAATGCATTGCTATCATATCATTTTATTTCATTAAGCAGCAATACCTAAAATTTAATTGTGCATGTTCTCTTAACACAAATAATGAATTCTGGTGTGTTTTAGGATAATTTTAATCAGATATATTCTATGAATTCTTGGGATAGTTTTACTCTCTTATACCCCTCCTCTTGTATATAAAAATATTATACTTGAATTAAAAAACATGATAAGGTTTTTTTATTTTGATTTTTTTCCTTATTAGGTAGGCTTGATGCTAAGGGGAATGGGATTTGGCAAAAACACTTATATCTATTTGGCATCTGGGAAAATATATAATGCTGAAAAATATATGGCCCCACTGTTGGAAATGTTTCCAAATTTGCAAACAAAAGAAATGCTGGCATCAGAAGATGAACTTGCTCCATTTAAGGTAATGCTTTATTTGTTTATTTCTTCCATTTTGAGGTCTTATTCAGTGTCATAGCTCTTGTGTTGCTTCTTGCAGAACTATTCTTCCAGGATGGCAGCAATAGACTACACTGTTTGTCTTCATAGTGAAGTATTTGTAACGACTCAAGGTGGAAATTTTCCTCATTTTCTGATGGGCCATAGGAGATTTTTGTATGGCGGACACTCTAAGACAATCCGGCCAGACAAGAGAAAATTAGCAGTGCTCTTAGATAATCCAACTCTTGGGTATGCATTTATTTGTCAATTCCTTTAAACTTTGCTTTCAATTGATCAATCTTATGGTGAATTCGAACCAAAATTATTTTAAGAAAGCCATATTAATTGGAGTTAAAGGTGCTTAATAATGAAGGGTTTCTGATCTAGTGTATGAGTGGAAAAACTGGCTGGAAAGCAAACGTAAGTGGCAGTGCATTTATTGACCCAGTGCATTTCAGGTACTTAGATCAGATAGCATTAATGTTTGCCAAGTAATCACAGACATCAAATGATACTACTTTAAAGCAGATTGTTGCTTTCATTTCTTTTCCCTTAAATTATTTTTGTTGTCTGTAAAATGGAAAGCCTGAAAGGACTCCACTGCTGTCTTTTCATTGTTCAGTTTGCTGTCTAACCATGCTAAGCTGTATTTATCAAATTATTGTATAGAAAGATTAGGAGTGGATGAACATGAATTCATACAGAAAAAGAAAAAGGTCCTCACTTAACAGAAAGAATTCCACATGTTCATGCTTTTCTCAATGTTGGCAGATGGAAGAGTTTTAGGAGACATATGCTGAATATGCGATCGCACAGTGATGCCAAGGGATTTGAACTCAAAAGGCCCAATGATTCTATATATTCCTTTCCGTGCCCGGATTGCATGTGTCGAGTCAACAAGACAGATTCAAAATCAAAAGCCACATGATCTGCTTGAAAATAGATTTTGATTATAGATTCCTTGCTGCTGACCCCCATTCTTGCGTGCTGTAATTCTTTCATTTTTTTTCCCCGTGATGTTGCGGGGAGAGGGAGTCCACCTCAATTTTGGAAGCTTGAAAGATTTATGGAAGATCACATTCATTTGATCAATTGCTGAGATTGGAGATAGGGGAAGTGCATCTTTCATTTTTGTACATGATGCCGGAGAACAGAACATACAAACAACATTCTTTGATTGCAGGGTATTAACTGAAGCATTGTTTTCATAGAATGCTGCTGCTGCTGCTGTTATCTAACAAAGCTGTAAATATGATAGATTAAGATTCTTTCCTACCTGGGGTTTAGTGGTGCTTGTAAATTTATTTGGGGTTTGATTCTTGTGTAGGTCTGTAGAAACTGGACGATGAAGTTTTTGTACATTTATATTTTTTTCCTTTTTGTTGCATTTGTTTTTTATATAATGTTTGATTTTTTTAATTCAGAATGAGAGAGTTCTTTTTGACTGTTAGCAGTAGATTAGCGGTGCAATTAAGGTATTTTAATTAAATACTTTCAGTTGATTCTTTCAGCTTTTAATTTTAAGTTGATTTTATTTTTTTCTATAAAATACTAATAATGGTTAAACGATAATTTAAAAAATCAACTGAATATAATTTAATTAATTAATTATTAATAATATTTATTAATAAATTAAGTTATTAAATAATAAAATTAATCTAATTAATTAATATAATTATATTAACTTTTTAGTAAATTTATCTGTTCCTTTCTATTCTTACTTTTATATATAGTATGATTAACTGATTAAGTTAATTTATAATTTCTTTGGAAGGGAATGACGCTACTGTTAAAAAAGGCATTTTACATAAAAAAAAATTTTAACTTTCAAAAATAATTATGTTTTTTATTTTTTAATTATATATATATATATTTAATTTTATATTAAATATAATTTTTGAAAAATTTTAGCTCGGTTTAGTAGTAATATAACACTCCGAATCTATTTTTTATCTAGTTATATAGATGATTCTTATACTGAAAGTACATCGGTATTGATCTAGTTATATTTGTGTAGATCTAGCATACATAGAACCAACTTTAAGCAAATATATTTATAATAACGTAAATTTAGAGTCATTTGATATTTAGTTCTGCACATATCTATATAATTTTTGACTATTATCATAATATTTCAAAAAAACTGTCATATTAATTTTAAAAAATAAATAATACATATACATATTAACACATGTTAGCAGTATCTAATTAAAAAATAATTATATTCGGAATGTTATGTTATCAAACCTAATTAAATTTCCTTAAAAATTATATTTAATATAAAATTAAAAATAAGTATATGTAAAAATGAAAAAATATAGAATAAAATTATTTTGTCATTTTTCTTTGTTATATAATTTGCCCTTAAAAAAATTAGTCTGTACCTACCGCTCTCTCTCTCTGACTCCGAGGCCAAGCAGAAAACAAAAAGCCATGGTAATCACCGGAAATCTCTCTTCCGACCAGCTCCAGTTCTTCAACTCAGAAGGTAATCAATCAGTTACAAATTCATCTTCCACACAGCCGAAAAACTGCTGTTTTTTTTTTTTAATTTTTATGAATTTTAAACAGATAATATATGTAATATATATTTTGCAGGTTATCTTGTGATAGAATCGTTTACAAATTCGGAAGAAATTGATGGCATGATGAAGAGAATGGATCAACTACTTGATGATTTTGACTGCAATTCCACCGCCTCAATATTCTCCACCAAAAATCAGGTTGAAACAAAAAATTTATATTCTTTGTTTATTAATTTTGAGCTTTTATCTTATTCTATAATCTGGAATTGAATAATTTCATTTGTTTCACTTTTAGCAAAAGTTAACTGATAATTACTTCTTCGAAAGCGCCGAGAAGATTTCTTTTTTCTTCGAAGGTATTGAATTTTCATTACTTCAATTTTTGTTCAAGTAATTTTCTGCTCTATTTCGCTGTTGGGAGCTGTACTATGATTATTTGTTTTGTCTTTTGTTTTTTTAATTGGTGGATGAATCTTTACCCTTTGTAGGTTGGAATGAATAGTTGTAATTAGGCTCGACCAAAAGGTTTATAATATTGTATAGTATCATGTTCAGACAGTTTGATGAAAGCATGCGAGCTCATGGTTCACATTTTGTTATTAGTCATAGAATTGATCTTTTTCTGGTGAAGATGGTAATGGGATTAAAAAAACAAGAGAGTTACCTAGTTTGCTGTGATTTAGTTAATCAGTAATAATAGTCTACTGAAATGAATTAAAGTTTGAGTTTTGTAGTTTATAAGACCACATTTTGTTTGGTCTCCCTACAAGTGTTCCATGGGACCTATTAGTCAATTGAGGATCACTCTCTTCTAATACACGGTGTTGGCATGATTATGAAAATACTGTTATGCATTGGAGTGGAAATGGTTTTTCTTTTGGTTCTTTGCTTGCTAATCTGGAGGAGTCAGCTACTTATTTACTCAATATATTTCTTTTTTAGTGCCTTCAATGAGTTTTGATGCTTTAGAGAGATTTAGGTTAGCCTGGAGCTAACAATTGGCATTCCTTAATTTGGCAGAGAAAGCATTCGGGGATGATGGAAACTTATGGCAACCAAAGCAACTTTCCATTAACAAAGTTGGCCATGGTATATATTGAAGCGGCAGTGCTACTTCATAATGTCATAATATGCTACTGTACCTGGATTTATTTCATTACAGTGGCAGTTGCAACTTTGATATGGGTGGAACTAGGTGGAGCTTTGGGAGGATCATTGCCTCCAAAAGCTAAAAAAGAAAATAATAATAATAAAAATAATAGTCAGTTATTACTGTTTGATGGTAGTATAATATATAGGTTCTACAGCCATAGTTTCATATTTCGTCATAATCCTGTCTTTTTCCACCAAGAAAGAACATATTTTTTTTTTTTTTTTTGAGAATCACCAAGAAAGAACATTTTAGGTTCAAAGTAGAGATGGGTTCTGGTCTGTCTAAGCAAAATGAAGATGATGCTTTGTCTTTGCGTAAAGAGTGAAAGAGGTTGCTAAAGTTGGTTGTAGAGAGGAGGTATGCTTTTGCATATGCACGGGTTTAAGTACAATCATTCTATTTATGTGGTAGCAATGAATTTTCAAGTTTGTAACTAGGCATTCTCCTCTTCCTCCTTTTGTCATCTCTTTTTCTTTTGCTTCTTCTAATGGTGATGGAGCCAAACACCCACCCCCCTCTTCCAAAGTTTAAATTTCTAGTTCCGCCCCTGGGATATATACACTGTATAGTTGTAAATTTTAATCATTCTGGGATGTTCTTTGCAGCCCTACATGAGCTTGACCCAGTGTTTAAGGAGTTCTCTTCCTCTGACAGATTCACAAGCATGTTGTTTTCCTTGGGTTACAAAAGGCCTGTTGTTATTCAGTCTATGTACATTTTTAAGGTAAGTTATAATTTGAGCTGCACAAGAATTTCTTGCTGCTTGGTTAATGGGGATAAGCAACAGAAAAGCTTAAGAGACAAATGAAGTTACTATTTATTGACATTCTGATTTCCTTAACATTTACGACTTAAGATGATCATGGTCTTCTAGACAATGCAATCCTATCAGATTTCTGTTTAAAACATATGTGACATAGCAGATATTTTCAAATTTTTTGGCAGTATCTTTACTGATAGAATGGAGATTTTGTACTTGCAGACAATTATGATTGCAGATTTGTTAGGACATAACTCCAAATCAGTGTAGGAGTTGCATAGGGCCTGAACATTACACTGTATTTACCCCTAATTGATGCGGTCTGGTATCCATGTGTATGTGCTATGTCCCATGGCTAAATAATTTTGACTTTAAAATATATGGTATACTCTGAATGTAGCTCTGTGCTTTCTCCATCCTTTTGGAGGTACGTTTAACAATGAAGACATCTATACTGAACATAATATTTCTCAAGCTTGTTTAGATCGATACTGAGAACTTATTTAAAATTGAATTATTATGTTTTTGTTGCTTCTGAACTTGGATCTGCAATTAGTTGAGGGAAGTTATTGTATTTCACTCCTATTAGTTTCATTTTGCTAAATCATAAGAACTTTGTCAACAGCAACCGGGTATTGGAGGTGAAGTAGTGCCGCATCAGGATAACTCATTTCTGTATACTGAACCAACAACTTGTACAGGGCTTTGGCTAGCCCTGGAAGATGCAACTATAACAAATGGTTGTCTGTGGGCCATTCCTGGATCTCAGAAAAGTATCTTTAATCTTCTACTCAACTTATTTTTTTCTATAAGACAGAGAAAGCAGATGAAACGGTTGAAACTAGTCATATATTCTCATTGTTGTGTTGTTTTCAGATGGTCTAGTCAGAAGATTTCTTAGGGGCGAGCAGGGAGTGTACTTTGATTGTCCTTCCCCTTCTTATGACCAAAAGGATTTTGTGCCTATTGAAGTGAAAGCTGGTTCTCTGGTTGTCATTCATGGTGATCTTATTCATCAAAGGTATGAATTCCAATAAACTATGTTTCTCATTTGCTACTGAGAAGTGTTATTTTTCTCAACAGCTGATGACTTCCAAACTCACCCTTTCTTTTCTCTTATTGAACATGGGCTGTAGTTTTGAGAACCAGTCCCCAAAATCAAGGCATGCCTACAGCTTGCACGTGGTGGATACTGATGGCTGCAAATGGGCACAAGATAATTGGTAAGTCAAGGTGCAATGGTGCATATGTTGTCTTCTCCTTTTCTGGTACAGTTTTATATTTTCACTGACTGCTAAAAGCGTGAACTACAATGTTTGAGCTTGCTAAATTGTGTCATTGGCAGTTCATTTAACTTTTATTATCGTAATAATCCGAAACTGTTGCTTACATATGGCTCCAGTCTTATTTTGCAAAGAACTGAATATATTATCATCAATGCTTAAGAAGAAGGAATATATTTTACAAGATGAAATAGTTTCCATCTGGCCTGTAAATGTTTACATAAGTGTACAGTCTTTATTTGTTACTTTGCCATTACGGGTCTGTGATCATTTTGGTTTTTCTCCCTGTGTAGACTGCGTGTATGCTGATAACTTGGAACTTGAATTGTCTAGAGGACTTTTATGTCTTCATTTTTTTTTTTTGAGATAAGAGCTGATGAAAAGATGAACAATATTTCCTGAGGGGCAAAGCTATTTCAATGCAATGAATTAAATTGTTTTGTTAATAATGTTCTTTCATTCTAAAATTTCTGAAAATAACGAGAAGAAACGGAAAAAAGGGGGAAAGCAAACTTATTTTACCTTTCTGGGAAATATGTCTTTCCTTTTAATGGTATCTGACTTTCAAAAATGTTCCAGTGAATATACTTCTTTTCAATTTTACTTTTGTGCGGTCTACAGCCCTTTGGTATGATGGACTACCTTATCCTACTGTAGCCATTTTTTTTTATTTCCTCTTGTTGAAAAATATATGAAGGATCAATTATGTTAAGAGCAGTGGCATATAATCTTGATCTTCAGAGGAAATTGCTTACCATTATTATGGACATGTTCTAGCTCCACTCCATATATTAGCCGAAGTCGGCTCTTCTCGTGATTTTGAATTCTACGAAATACGGTTTTAGCATCTCCCTATCTGCCAATTACTTTTGTTGTATCGAATTCTCATCTTTTATTGCTTTAAATCTTCTGCAGGATTAGACGGAAAGTTGAGCCAGAGCCTTTATATGTATCTTGATGTAGCCTAATGGATTCATAGTCAGGTTATTGTCATGTACGTTAAGAGCTTGTGATAAATAAAAGCCTGCATCAGCAATTGTAATGTAATAATTATGTTATGATGGAAAAATTTTCCTACATTTCTTTTCTTTTCAGAATGTGCTGCATCTGCATGTAGTTAATCGAAATTTCACTGATCATTATTCATTAATAAAAACAGTTCTTTTTTCTTTTGTTTTTTTTTGGGGTGATTTGCTCAATATTATCAAGCAATAATTGCCGCTGTAAAACTATTTCTTGTCAAAGCAAGTACCTTTTGTCTATTAGTACATAAACAATGGAGCAGGCTTATCTACTCGTTTTCTGGAGAGGAAAATTTTGCTATCTCGTTCCTGCAATCTCTGTTACTACTGGTATTGGGATATTTTCTCCTTTGGCTAAATTACAAAAAAAAAAAATAATTTTATCTCGGGTGGATAATACTTCGCTTCAAATCTATGTGGCAATGATGTGAAAAAAATATTAAAAATATAAAATAATGACGTGAAAAATACAATGGAATTTATGTAGGAAAAATTGTCATATGGGTATAAAATTAAAAACGGTAGCATTTTAAAAATCATGTTTGTTAAAATAGATCTATGAATATCTTTTTCAAAATAGTCACTTTCTCAATATAGATCATTTTATAGTATGATTTGTTCATCTCTTAGTTAAATGATATTGTTTTAGTTTAGGTGAAATAAATAATTTGATGTGTAAAACGACGTCATTTTTGTTTATATACCTACGTGACAATTTTTTTTCACATAAGCTCCACTGTGTTTTCCATATTATTGTTTTATATTTTAATACTTTTCCATGTCATCACTATATAGATTTAGAGTGAAATATAGTCCATCCGTGAAATATAGTCCATCGGAGGTAAGCTTTATTACAATATTTAGAGTATGTATAATTAAATATAAAGTACAAAATTCCTTTTTTTTTTTTTTCCCTCTAATGCATCGTGGAAATCAGGCCCAATTCTTTGAATTTAATATATTACTAGTAGAGTGCAAAAAGAATAGGGTTTTTTGAACAAAGAATCAACAGCAAAAGTTTGAAGTTTCCCAAGTTGATGATTGCTAGTAATGAGTTTTATCAAGTGGTCAAAATTGAAGCTGAAGGGAAAAGTGAGCCCATAAGTTTCTTGATGTTACGATAGGGGCATAGCATTAGCATAGGGAAGTGTACTGTTTTAATAAAGTAGTTATTGGGTGATACAGACTTGTACTGAATAACCAAGTGAGAATTTGAAAACATTGGGCAACACAAAGGGCAGAAACTATAGTAAAATGGTGTTAGTTTCTTGTTTACAGAGTGATGGGCAACAGTTGATGAGAAAATAATACAAAAGAGGGTGATAAACCAAAGTGGGAGTTAAGTGAGTGTGGTTGTCAACTGTGGGATTTTTGTTGTCTTATAGAGGCAGAGGAAGGAAAAAGAGTGAGGGGGGGCCATTACTTACTAGTATTAGATTCGAGTCAAAGGGGCAGAAACAGAAGCAGCAACAGCTATTTTTGGCCAAAGGCAATTCAATGCAGAGCAGCACTTAGAGTTTTCACTGAACCACGTTCTCTCCTCCTCCTCGGCAATATGCGTTTCTTTTCTTTTCTACTTTGTGTTCTACAGTTGTTCTTCCTAGCTTTGATATATTGTACTGTTCCTTTTATCTTTTTCACTCTCTCTCATTGCTTGCCTTTTCACCTTTGCACTAGACATTCAGTGATGATAACCCTGCAAAAGTTTCAGTGACTAACTTATGGGCAGTCACCTCTCTCTCTGTCTCCCCCCTATACATATAGTATAATGGATTGGCAAGACTCACAAATCACAATAAAGGGGGAAAAGAGTAAGAGAAATTTTTATTACTTAAATCCTATCTAAGAAAAATTTATGGATTCGATCAAGTACGATATATTATGCATATAAAATAATAATTATTATGGGTACTGGCACCTTCTAGTTATAAACTTCATTCAACTTATATATGTTTAGGGTCTCATTTTTATCATTAAAATTGATATTTATACATTTCAACTTTTTATCAAACTAATTATTACTAAAAGTATCCAAATTAATAATATTTAAATTCGACTTTAAATAGTCAATTTGATAAATAAATAAATTAAAATTTTAATAAAAATTCAACAATCATTATCAAATTTCAACATGAAAATCATTAAAAATACAAAAATTCAGGGATGATAACCCTGCAAAAGTTTTAGTGACTACTTATTGGCAGTCCCCCCTCTCTCTCCCCCCTATACATATGCTACCACAAATTGGTAAGACTCATAAATAAAGGGGAAAAATATAAGAGAAATTTTCTTACTTAAAACCCATTGTAAAATTTGGTTAGTAAATGGTTTGGAAGCTAATTTTGGAGAATAGAAAATTGTGCAAGCAATTATAACTTTTATTAATTTTTTATTATCATTTGATGTGGAACTTTAACACTCTCTCTCACGCTTATGTTCGCTGTGGGAGTACAACACAATAGATAATTATTTGGAGCAAGAAAATAGCAAATTATACTGCTTTCAAACCATTATAAATTTTATTAATTTCTTATTCTCACTTGATGTGGAACTTTAACATTTCCCTCTAACGCTCATGTCCGCTGTGGGTTACAATACAACATATGGTCATTTAGAGCAAGAAAGTAGCAGATCATATTGGTCTCAAACCAATATAATAGAGGGTCATTTGGGGTAAGAAAGTTGCAGATCATTCTGACCTCAAACTATAATTCTGATACCATGTAAGATTCAGTAAGTCAATAATTTTAAATTTAATTTTTCTAAAAAACTAACTCAAAGATAGATGATTGTTTAAATTATTATAAATTCTATTAATTTTTTATTCTCATCCATGTGAGACTTTAACAACCATCAATCGAAAATTTATGGATCCTATCAAGTAGGATATATTACTTAAGTACTATTATTACCTGCAATCTGATTATGTTTTCTTTGTATTTTGATTATTATAAATATACCTTAATTTCCTGTAATTTTGAATTATGTGGTTATTGTTGGTTTCCCAAGAAGAACAAGTAATGTTCTCTTTTGGACTGGAATACTGTGTAGATGATTGAATAACATACATGAGAATTGAGAAGAATAGTATATTAATATAGGGATCAGTCCAATTTTAGGTCACTTAGCATTTTCTTTTTTCACATCCATACCATGAACATCTCTCTCCTTATACAAATAAGGTCTGAAAAATAGACAAACCTGCCCAAGAAAAATAGAATCACATAATAGATATCATTTAAGATTTTTATTTTTATTTTAAAATACATGACTTTTCACAATTATTTATAAATATATTATTTTTTTTATCTATTTTATCCTTATTTAATATTTGGAGAAAGAGAACTTTATTTCTTTTTAGGATGAAATATATTGCTGATAATTCCTTGAGGTTTTAATAAATGACAGATATGCAAATTAGCCCTTGAATTATACCATATAGCGTGAGTCACTTCCTCAATTTTTACTCTGTGTAAATAAATTTTCGAATTTTAAACTCAGTATAAATTAGCCATTGAACTATATCCTATGGAGCGAGTCACCCCTCACCAAACTAAGTTGACTCACGGTTCTAGTTTAAAAGACCCAACACTTAAAAGGTCTAATTGTACCGAATTTAAAGTTTGATGGCTTATTCACTCTAAGTTAAAGTTAGCGGGGTGACTCGCTTCATAAGATATAGTTTAAGAGCTAATTTGTAGTTTTAGCCTTTAATAAATTATAATTAGAAGTAAATTTTAAAAAAATAGTATTTTTTAAATGTTCATTTAATTGACATTGTATGAGTTTCAAACACTACAATGCAATATACCACATAATTTTTCCATGTATGATATATTTTTGTATGAATTTTCTATAATTTTATATAAAATTTAATAGCTTTTTATAAGGGTTTAGGATTTGTGATCGTTGTAGCGATCACTTTAATTAACTGCAGGCATGCATCTAATACTTTCAAACCTTAGCCTTTCTAATAATTATTTCAAATGGTATTTTTGTTAAAGCATATGATTTGCACTGTTAATTTTTTAAAAATTTATTTCTGTCTCTCAAAAACCTCTTAGTAATTGTCGATAATTTGTTCTTTTAGAAATGTATAATGATAATAAAATTGGTGGATCTAAATGTGAATACATTCATAAATTATTATGCAATAATTTTAAAGGATATCTATTTGTGAACAGGGGTAGGAGTATAATATTGAGGGGTCTAATGGTTTAACCAGCATGGTCCAAATGCAATTTAGGACAAATTGAATCCCCATGTCCTTATCCTACACAGTTGCACCATGAACAGAAAGAAAGAACAGTCTCAATATCCAACTAAAAAACAAACTGATTATCAACAGCCTTACAATATTCACATCAAAGCCATTAAGAGCTGCATTTGTACCCACATGGGTTTAGCCAGCTTCTGTTTTTGCCTTCACTTCTTCACTGGAATAAACTCAAAATACTTGTTTGGATTATTCATCTTTGTATTTATGGCGCTGATTTCTCTGTCGTTAATGTTCTTCAAACCCTCACTCTCTTCTCTACTACTGCATAGTGGAAATAACTCCAGGGTTTCAACTTCTTCTGTTACTCTATCCTCGTGCACATTGTTTGTCTCATCAGTCTCTATCCCCCTGGGTTTAAACGATGAATTCTGGTTCTGAAAGTTTAAGAATCTTGAACTTGTTTTTGCTGTGTCCATGTTGTTTATGAGTTGGATAGGAGATGATGGGAATAAGTCCGTAGAGTGCCACGTGTAATTCTTATGATGGTGAAATATTTTCTCCTCAAACTGTGACCAACCATTATTTGTCACTGTGCTTTCTGCTGTTGCTGCTCTGTGCATTGGAAAAGGTCCCTGAAAAAAAAAAATATCCTAAATGATTATCAACAAGTCCAAGAATTTTGTAGCTCTTTCATGTAAACAGATCCAATTTTCAGCCTCTTCTTTTTCCAACAATAGCAAAAGCACAACAGTTTCTTTTTGACCTATATATATAATAATTGGTTCCCTTAATCTTTTTTGAATAAGATTATTTAATTAACTTGATATATATATATATATATATATATATATATATATATATATATATATATAAAAGCAAGACAAAGACAAATTACATACCTCTGAATTCTCACAGCAATTTGAAGGAGGTACTGATAGTGATAAGGTCTTTGTCTGTTCAAGTTGAAAAACAGCCTTCATTCCTTTTCGACAAATACCCAACAAACTAAAACGAATTACATCTCCAAAAGTCAAAAGAATTAAAGGGAAAAATGAAAAATATATTCTAATTTAATATTATCCGAAAGGAGAAATTCTTATGTAAATTAGATCTACTACATCATCTGTAGACAAATCCAATCATATAATAACAATCATTTAATTATTTTATTTTTATAAAAATAAACAAATCAAATGTATATTATTATATAATTGACTTAATCTGCCTAAAAATTTTTGTATCATAAGACCAATTAAACTATAATTAATTAATACAACCTATTATAAACTTTGATTTAGTGATGTTGATAAAAGCTTGAGATCGAGTCTACCCTTTATATCAATAAAAGAAATGGAACATATATCTCAATATCTCTATTTATTTCACACTCAGTGGCAGAGAGCCACATTCACCCTCTCTTAATTTTTTAAAATGCATAGTATATAAATTTATATTATTTTTAATCTTTCTCCCTACCCCCTAAATAAATATGTTTGCTCTTCTAATTCAACTGTTATCCCTAAAAAAAAAATATGTTTGCTTCTCTTAATTCTGGAATTCTGGCTCCACTGTTATTGAGACACACATACAGTAAATTAAGAAATCAACATATTTAAATAATACACACCTTATTAGCAAGTAGTTATGGATAATAAAACATTAATATTATTTATAGTATTGCCTTGAAAAAATTATATATTATATACCTGAATCTTTGTTATGGAGGTTTTCAACATGATCATGGTTTGGGAGCTTACAACTAGTCTCTGCTTCACGGCGACGTTTTTGCCGCTCTCTTGCTTTATGGTTTTGAAACCAGTAAAACACATTCTTGCCTTCAATCTTACCAAAACGACGGAGATGTGAAGCTATTTGTTGGATTTGATCAGCTGTCGGGGTTCTTGTTCCTCTTCTGTACATTTCTTCCAGCGCTAGCAGCTGCTCCGCCGTCGGATTCCACCGTGAACTCCCCATCAGTGGTTCTTCGTTGAATTCTCTCCTATTTTGATTGCCTGAACTCTTAACATATCAATACAGGCATGTGCATATTTCCAACAAGTTAAACATAAGGAGAAAAGCAAAACGACATACCTAGGTGACCGTTTAGTCCAATATTAATAATATTGGTGTTATGTGTTGCGTTAGTGTTGTGTGGGGTTTTAGGTTTTGGGGTAATAGGCAAGAATTTTCCAACATTGACTGCATCATTCATGTTAATTACCACATCTTTCTTGATCATTCATATTTCTTAATTTCTAGGTAATTAGGAAGCAATCAAACAGTCAAAAAGACAAATTAATTATATATATATAGAGAGAGAGACAGAGACAGAGAGAGGAAAACAAGGACAAAGCAAAGTAACATCAATAAATTAAGAAAATAATAAACCACCCCCAAAATATAGAATAGTAAGAGTTGTTTTTTCTTTAATTAAATGTTTATATAAATTACTCTTAAAACGAAAATAATTAATGTTTTTTAAATAAAAATAAAAAATATATATTTTACTAAGAAAAAAATTCATGCCCTTCTCTCCTTGTCTTCTTTTCTCCTTTCCAAATTTATTGATTTTTTTTTTTGTTCTGAATTACTTTCTTCTTCTTTCTCTTTTCTTAATAATTAGATCTTTTGTTCTTACTCCAAATTCCAACTTCCATCATCCTTCCTTTTTCCCCATAAAATTTATCACCACCCTTTTCACTAAAGAGCCTTCTCCTTTCTCTCTCCCAAAAATCAGATTTTTTTTTTCTTACTTCTCAAATTCACCACTGACTATTGTTGGCCTCAATATCGACTCTTTGGGTAGTACGTACGTACGAATTGTGCATCAATTGGATCCCAACTCGAATTCAAATTTTTTTAGTCAATTAAAAAAAAAAACTACTCAATCTAAATGCGACAATAATTTCATTATAAATAAAATCTTCCAATAAAAAAAAATTATTTATTTGGATTTTTTCTATTGCAAACCATCTTCAGCTTTCACATAGATTTTGGTGCACTTGAAGTATCCATTATCGCTGGAAGTTTTTTCTCCTTCGCGTTGTACTCTCAAAATCGAGTAGATTTTTGTATTATTTTAATACAAAATATCGGACAGATCAAGTTTAGTTTCATCATTCCCTTAATTTTTATTTTTCGTAAATCCGTTGCCATTATAATAATTTTGTAATTTCATTGACGATATTTATTAGAGATTTTAGAGAATGGTGCTTGATCATAGCAATGCTCCTTGTTCGTTTTTGCTGCTTTTTCAATAAATTTGGAGGTTGAATTCTCTCTCTGTATATATTACGGGTTGATCAATTAAAAGGATAAAAACACTCCCAAAATTTTAGAAGTATTTAATACACTATATATTCAAATTCAATGACATTTGTCCCAGTATTTTTTTGTTTTAATCAGTTTGGTTAAATATAAAGTGTTGAGATAAATTGAAATAAAAAGAGTTGAGAGAAATAATATTTTTCTTTCTGTTCAGATATACTTAGTTTTTCCAAAGAAAAACTACTTCCATGTTTGTTCAACTTTTTGTCTACCCATTGCTACGACATTCATTTTGCTATATTATTATTAGATATAGGGCCACTCTACACTTTATTTTCTGTAATTATTAACAGAAGCAGTTTCCTTCATAAATTAGCAATTTTTTACATATTTGTTTTTTTTTAAATGCAAATATAATTTAACCTGATTTATAACATTTTTAAAATTTAAGAGATAGACCCGCCGCAAATTACAGATATTTAAAATCAAAGAACAGAAAACAAATTACAAAAATATTCGAATACATTAAATTATTCAATATAAATGAAAATAAAAAATGAATAAAATGACTAGTGTATTTTACAAGATTTTTTTTTTGCTTTTATGTGCATGCACTTGGCTATATATATGATCATAGATTGTAAGTCATATATAATAAGTGCATGTTGAATTATGTGTACTTTGGAAGTATATAATTGTTGAATTATTTCACTTATTGGATTGAGTTTGACATTTTCTTTTACCTTTTTAGAAAATCATTACAAGCATAGAGTCGACAGTTTATGATATAACACTTTTGATGATTATTGTCTGAACCTACTTTTGTATGCTAACTGTTTTCTAGACACATTATCTGAACGTTGATATATAAATTAAAAATATTTGTAATATATATATATATTCTCCTAGTTGAACGCAAATAAATACACCCATCAAGTTAAAAAAGAAAAAAAAACTAAAGCAAGATACTGAAAATTAGGCAAACCTTATAATGTTTCATAAATAAAATTCTCTTATATTTTTATAAATAAAGTTCTGCATAAATTTTTTTTTTTTTTACATTCACAAAATTTGAATTCAAAACCTTATTTAAAAGAAACTAATACCAAACTACTTTAAACCGTTGGTTAAAATTCTCTTATGTTTTCAAGAAAGAAGTTTTCTCCACTTTTCTTTATTTATTTTCTCTAAGCAGAAAAAGGAAAAGAAAAAATCTAAAAACATCTTTCCCGACAGGAAAAACAAAAAAAATAAAGACTAGTATATGGAAGTTAAAATTTTTCCTAGATAATATATCCTAACCACCTCTTTTCTTCTCATATCTCTGAAGTTTTCTTTTTATCTTGACCAAATAACAAAAGAGAAATTTGAATTTTTACATTTGTAGTACTTTTAATTTTTTAATTAAATAAATGAATTTTTATTTTCTAGAAAATAATTATTGTCCTGTTTGAACTTTCTCATGAGAATTTTTTTTACTGATTAAGCGGCTGATTCTTTAATATTTTATAGATATTTTGTTTGTTCACATATAAGAAAATGTGAATATTTTAACAGTAATGAAATTAACTAAGCAGATATTTGAGATTACTATTAAAAGTTCCAAAAGCAGATTTTAAATTTTTTTGATTTAATTAACTTATTTTTTTAATTTTTTATAAACTGTTTTTTTAAAATATGTTTTTAGAAAAAATATTTATTTATCTGCTTCTACCAAAAGTAGTTTTCAAAATTCAACAAAAATAAAAAAATACAAATTTTTTTTTTCAAAAAACGATTTTTTCAAATGCAACGCCAAATAGAGCCTAAGCAATTGACTTGTTAGAAAGTTTAAACACTTTAGTAAATTTATCTGTCAAATTGGTTGAAATATCTAAATTTATAAAATAATAAAAGTTTGTTTATTTAAATGAAAATTTTGAAAATACAATTTATTTTTTATACAAATATGAAAGTTCATATATTTTCTTTTTTTGACAATTTAGCCTTTTTATCTTTATAGTTTTTGGGGGTATTGTTGGCTTTCTATGGATAGCCTCCAATTTTTTGTTTAGTTTTAATTGTTAGTTTTAATAAATTTAGATTATTTTTCATTCTCTTTTTGTAGAGTTTTATTTCTCTCTGTGGATATTTTTTCCTTTTTGTGAAGTTTTTATTCTCTTAATAAGATTGTTTGTTAGTTTTTGAAGAATAATTTTTGTGAGATTTTCTTTTGGATTGATATCAGTTGATTTAAATTGTTTTTAATCTACCATAAAAAATAAAAGCAATTTAACAACAGACTCAATTAAAGGGAATTCCGTCATTAAAAGATGCAAAGACATCAAAATTTTTTAGAAGCCATGTAAAAAAAGTCGTATGTAAATTTATTTTCTATTGATAAATCTTAATATCCTATTATCAATTTACGTTATATCGAACATGTCATATGACTATTTTAATTTATTATGATACCTTTCCTATAACATTTTTTTTCCTAGATAATTTTTTGAAAATTTTGCGCCTATTTCCCCTTCCAAGAAACAATTATTGCTATATATGTGGCTGAATGACGTAAAGTGAGGAAGGATGCAAATGAACCATCCGGTTCCTTTCATTTTATTTCATATACAGTTGGAAACATTTTGCCACAGTTCCACATATAAAATATTACAACTTGATAAGCATAAAATAAATTGCTGTTCTACTAATGTAATGCTACAATTATTATTATTTTTTTCTGGGTGACAGGAAAATTAAAGAATTAGTAGAATGGATGGAACCAACCAGGAGATCCTTCCTCTATACATATATACCTGATATTGGATAGATGGAGTACATATGTATAGACATAATCTTTCATCGATGGATGAATCTAAGAAACTTACCTGAAAAAGATATATGCAAGCTACTCAAGAAGTTTGTTACAGGTGCCAACACCAACTGCTGCAGCAAGATGCCAACCAGCATGAATGAAAGGAGTAGTAGGAAATAGATCATCTGCAACAAAAAGAGCACCTCCCAACAAGGATGACATC
>CATIWF010130443.1:0-66515 GCA_949630135.1 Balakata baccata
TATGATCGGCATATTCACCTTGATTGTCATTTCATTGAAATATATACATAATTTGATGATATGAGACAAGTATGCTATGTATGTTATTAAATGATTACATGATTTTGGGCAAATATATATATATATATATATATATATATATATATATATATATACATGCTTGTAGTATTTTAAATGTATATTTTATATATGTTGAACATTATTTTGGTATTAGCATAAGTATACATGTGATATGTCATCCCATGATTGCATAAATTTATATGCATATATGTACCACTAAACATTAGGTTGCTTAGCGTGTGGGTGTTCCTGCACGCAGGTTTGGAGCCGGTAGATAGAAGAAGTTGACTAAAGAGAAGAAAGCCCATCAGAGACCATAGTGCAGACCTTTGTGGTCGGTGATATCATGACATTTTTGTTTTTGTTATATGTCATATGGGATATGGGTAGTTGGTTTTTGTACATGTCTATTAGATTAAAGAACATGTATTTATATATGACATAATTTTGTAAACACCGGACTAGTTTAGCCTAAACTAGATTTATTTTATTGGATAAATGATAGTTTTATGCATGATATAAGATATGGACTAATATGTTAAAACGGTAACATGGAAATTTTGTATGAAAGGATGTTAAGAGATGATAATATAAGGAAAAGAAAAAGTTTTAAATTTTCACAAGTTTTCAATAACGGAAAGTCTATAACACTTGCTTATATAATTGGGTTAATCTTAATTATGTAAGAGGGTGCTACAATTCAACTTTATTCAATAAAAGGAAATTTATTACAGCCTAAGTAGCTACCAAACACCTAACAAAAGACTTAGCCATGCATGGCCGCTACTATGATCAAGTTCATGAGTATGTTGAAATTAAATACAAATACAACAATTAAGAGTTAAGATTAGAAATCCAAAACCCCCTGGGAAGTGTGACTCCGGAATCCCTTTGAACAGTCGATCACCATCTTCAAAAGATCTAAACTTTAATCCCTAAACAGAAGGAACTTTAAGCTAGAAGCGTATGGCTGCTACAGTCAGGTCTCCCGGCCTCTGAGTTCTCTTCAGTTGAGCTTTTTATTGCCCAAGGAATGAATCAATTCGTCCCTTTTCTTTTATGTCCCGATCTTCCCCTTAAAATTTCCTATTTATACCTAAGTTAATCACCAAGAGTCCACTCTCCTTCAAACTCCCTTTTTAACTGCTCATTTATTCACTAATTACATCTCAGAAATAAGTCTTAGTCAATAGAAATTGAGTTGCAAAACATGGGCCTACATAATCGAAGGTTAGACCGTCAATTAAAAATGTAAAGCTGCAGATCATAATCATTCATAGGCCGTGACTTGAAAAAGATGCACGGGTCGTGCATAGAGCACACCCAAAGCTTTGCCTTTCTGTGCACAGGTTGTGCACAGTGAGTTATGTCTCACAACTGCACGCCCCGTGGAGACTTCACGACAGTGCAGCTGTTGCTTGACTGAAATTTGACTCGTAACTCCCCATTCCTCATTTCTGGCATTACCACCTACATAAAAACAAAACACAATCAAATGACACTATAACTAAACATCACAATAGTAATTAGAGCAATTAGGAATTTAAGCTAGTAATTCCTTATGAGATTGACTCCGGGAGGACACTTGTCATTCTACTATTAGCTCGTGCACTTACGAGTTAAACCTTGAGTTTACATCAATGCAGAAAATAATAAAATTAACTAGTTATCAATTATGTGCAACTTCCCATGTGATTTTGGTTTTTAAATCAAATTGGTACTTCACTAATTTCGCACTACTAACACTTCCAAAATGAGTAATAGAAATCCCTATTTAGTAGGATTTTTAGTTAATGATTTGATCCTAAAATTTTAACATACCTCCAGTTCACATGCTAATTTTGGTATATTAAAATTTTAATGAAGAACTCTTTTTATATGTAACACCTTATACTTTTTATATATAACATATACTTATATCATGTCATCATATATTGCACAGTAATAAGACATTATCCTATTTATAGTGAGAGTTATTATTCTTTTTTCCATCATCATGCCGGTATCACTTTATATCATTTAACAATTCAGCAAAATATAATAGCTTGACCATATACATAATATATATATCATATCACTGCATATTCACTATATTATATATATGCAGATATACAGTTCAAAACATAAAATACATGTCCTTATACATATGTAAAATGCAAAGAGAGATATTGGTAAGACTTGGCCGCCTATGTAGTAAGCACCTTCAAAATAAGTTAATTATTCTTCTCTTCCTGAAAAATTATGCAATTTGGTGAGTTGCTGTAATGCTCCAAAAACTCGATAATTGTGAATAGTACTTTTTTGAGAATGAATAGTGTCGCCCGGGATGAATAGTGCCACCCGATGGCGAAAAATATGTTACTTGACCATCGGAAAGTATAATTCATGAAGAGTCTGAGGATGTAATTTGAGGTGAAATTGAGTTCAAATAAGCCTTTAAAAGTCAAAAGTAAAAATAAGATACAATTCGGTTTGAATAATAACCTAGTTTGACTGAACTTCGACCGAGCTTGAAAAAAATGCTAGAAACCTCCGAAAAATTATCCGAATACATAGACTCACTCTAAATATTATATGAGATTTTTCAGTGGGGAACAATTTATTTTTGGGTGACTCAGAAAAATAAGTTTTCACACCGGTAAAATTTGCTCGACCGGAAAACTACGTCATTTTTACCCAAAAATTTTTGTGTACCCTAAGGAATATTTTTTTTAAGAATTATGGATACATTTTTATGAGAAATGGTGCAATAAAAATAATTGAGTTTGAAAATGTTAGAAAAATTGAATAATGGACCTATTTTGGGTTGGATCAGGTTTGGCCCATTTGAATGGGTATAAGGGGGAACAAATATCAGAAATTTCAGGAGAATTCTACTACCCTCTCCTCTCTTCTTAGCCGTTACCTCCTTCCCCCATTTCCACTTCAATTTTCTTCAATTTGCTTAAAATTTCTCTCCAAAATTCCACCAAATTTCATCTCCCAAATAATTATAAGGCCCTAGATCCATCTTTGGCAAGTTTAAGAACTCAATTTTTAGTGAAGAAGTTAATAGAAGTGTGAAGAAAGAATTTAGAGTAAAATTCTAAGTAAGTGAAGTTAGTGAATTTAATTGAGTTTTGGGTAGATTTTAAGTTGGAGATTTATAATTCATGCAAATTTTGGATTATTGAAAGGAAAAAATTGAGAGAAAACTTATGCATAGAATTTTGCTAAGTGAAGGTGATAAAGAGGGAGTAAGCAAAGATAAGAGAAAAGGAAAAAGAATAGAGAAATAAGGTTTGTGGATACAAATTCTATTATTTTCCATTTATTTTCATGATTTTTCATGTGTATGTATGTATGTGTGCATGAAGAAAAATTATAAAATTATGGAAATTTAGTATAGAAAGGTGATAAAGAGGGAGTAAGCAAAGATAAGAGAAAAGGAAAAGGAATAGAGAAATAAGGTTTGTGGATACAAATTCTATTATTTTCCATTTATTTTCATGATTTTTCATGTGTATGTATGTATGTGTGCATGAAGAAAAATTATAAAATTATAGAAATTTAGTATAGAAATATTAAATTTTGTTTAAATTATGATGTTTGAAATTAATGATTTAATGAAAATAAAATTTGAACTAGATAGGGTGAATGGACCTAATGGTGTATCATAAGGGAAATAAGTTGATTTCATGAGATTTTAATGAATTTTAATAGGAAAATGAAAATAGAATTAAAATAAGGTCAATAGGAATTTAGTGAAAAATTTTGGGAATTAATTGGTTATATTATGGTTTAAATAGGTATTATGTATAAGGTTGCATAAATTATAAATACATATTTTAATAATTATTAATAATGATATGCATAAAAAATTTACTTATTATTAATAAGGATTATGGAGAAATAAATAAGAAGTGGAAATATATAAGTTATATAATAATTTTGAATATGTAAGTATGAATAAAAAATAAAATATGGTGTATGTATGTTTAATTATATTATATGGAATAAGAAATAGAATTATGTTTATGAATAAAAAATAAAGCTATTTAAGAATATAAGTAAGAAAAAAAAAGTAAAGGAAAAATTAGTTTTGCCCTTAGTATACTGATAGTTAAATCAGAAATAAATGATATAATTGGCTAGCCATAGAGACACCTTACCGCGGTACAAGTCATAATGACTCATATGTGCAGGCCAATAGCGGTCTACAACTATGTTTCCATGTTATTATATTCACGACTTTTTGGTCTTTAGTAATAAGCTTTTTATGTTTTTGGACCTATGGGGTCCATATCCTGCATGTCCGGTTCGAGAATTTCTACTGGATATTAATATGGGCAAAATAAGGAATTAAGTAAAGATAGGACGAATATAGGAGTAAAACGGCAATTATGTAAAGGATTTAAAAAAAAAGAGTAAATGGTAATTATGCAAGAAATAGAATAAAAAAAATAAATTTAGATAAAAGATGAAATTAGTAGTAAAATGGTAAATTGAAGAGCTTAGGAGGTTAAATTTGGAATAAGAAATAAAGTAGAGGACCAAATGGTAATTTTATTAGAAAATGAAAATAAAAAGGGATAAATTGGTAATTTAGAAAAATTGAATGAGTTTAGTAGTAATAATTGTAATTATAGAGTGAAAAGAAGATAAAAGGAAAAATAGTATAAATAATAAGTTGGTAAATAAATTAAGAACTAGTATGTAATTTAATGATTTAAAAATGAATTTATAATAAACTAATAATTAAAAAATTAAGGAAATGTATGTAAAGAGTTTTGCTAGTAAATAGATGCCATAATAATTAATTGTGTAAATATGTGTTATGAAATTGTATAATAACATTAAGAATAATAGATGTGAATCAAATTAATAAATGACAATAATGAAAAAAATATTAGGAATTGATTGTGTGAGATAAATGTGCATGCATATTATGTATGTTTTGAGATGGAAAATATTAGAATTGTATCTACCACAAGTCGTAGATCGCTTAGCGCGTAGTTATTGTTGCGCATAAGTTTAGATAGTACAGATTGAGCATAAGAGTTGGAGCAAGCATAGCAAATATACGACTACAGGGTTAACAATCAAGATAATTTAATAGTATTTTGAACTTTTGTACTAGAGATATGTATATATATAGTTTTGTAATGGATAATGTTGTAACAAACAGTGTATATGTATGTATGATGCTACGAACGATATGGAAACAACTGTTGATTCCATAACTGAAGCAGAGTACATAGCAGCTTCCGAGGCAGCAAAGGAAGCAGTTTGGATTAAGAAATTCATCATGGAACTTGGAGTGGTTCCTAGCATTATTGGCCCAATACAATTGTATTATGACAACAATAGAGCCATTGCACAAGCAAAGGAGCCACAGTCTCATCAAAAGTCCAAAGACGTATTCAGAATATAACATTTGATTAGAGAAATCATTGGTAGGAATGATATAAAAATAGAGAAAGTGTCCACTGATCATAATATAGTTGATCTCCTAACTAAGCCACTTCCCCATAGGAAATATGATTCTCATGTACTCGCCTATGGAATTCAAAATGAAGGTGATTGGCTTTAGTGCAAGTGGAAAATTGTTAGAGAAGTGCCCTAAAGGCAATTACCTTTAGCACTTATTGTATATGTTTTTTGATTAATAAAAGGCAGTTTCTTTAATTTGGTATTCATTTGATATATGAATTGATAGTGATCTTAAATCAATTAATGAAGTCTTTGATACATAACATAACATGAAGAAAATTATGATGAGATCATGATAATGAGATTCTTATCATGTGTAATTATGTTAGTATCTAATTATTCCTAGTCATAGGATTAATGAGATGAGATATTATTAATCCGGATAGACTAGCACATGTTATATTCCTTGATCGGATCAAACAATATATCTCATAATCTGTAAGCATGAGATGTTTAGAGTTAACATGTAGATGTTTGCTAAGAGTAGCCAAGTACATTGGATGACCTTCTATAAGACAATCATATAGATATTCTATTCAAATGTTAATGATGGTCTCATCATAGCAATAATGCAAGTATCCTTAGACTTGAAGTACTCAAGGATATCTTGGATACCGATTCTGTACTTTGACTCTATTTCTTGTTACCTTATAAAAGTTGCTTATAGAGTGGTAATTGGGTACATCTTGAGATATTTGAAGGTAATTGGGTAGCCAACAAAGGATTCACTACTCCGAATAAAGGGAGTGTATACCTATGGCCACTTGTTGGGACATTACTCGGAATCTTTGGCCATAGTGGAAATGTCATAAAGATGGTTTTCAGTGACATATCTTGTAGAGGTCTCCAAGACAATATCTAACATCACTTGGGTTAGGTGTAATGTAGTCAGTCTAACGGAAGTTGACACTTTGTCTATACTCTGCGCCAAGTGGGGTATAGAATGGTAAAAAGATAAATTGCACAAAAATTGTCTATGGAAAAGTTCATAGTCAAACCACTAACTTTCTAGTTAATTGGGAGTTATGATGTGTTATTAGATACCGCTCATAACTTGCTTAAATTAATTGATAATTTAAGTGGCCAACATAACCAGGAACCTAATGGATCACACGCTTTGAAAATGTAAAGAATGAGTAAAATGGCTTTGAAAGAGATCTAAAAATTTAAGAGAATTATCTCGAAGAGTTGACAGACCCATGCACGCCTGCTGGCCTGCCCAACTCGCAAATGAGATTTGTTGGCCCTTAATGGCCATAATTTCTATAATCCCTCATTTTCTTCTCTCTTAATTTTTAGTTAATGAAACTGATATTTTTTTGTATCTAAAAGACCCCAAAAAACAAAAAAAATTTGGGAGAAGAAAAATTTTTAGAGATAAGAAGAAAATTAAAAAGTTTAATTTTTCTCTCAAAAAAATACACAACATTGCTAACACTTTAAGATGTGTTCAAGTTATCTCCCTAGTGGTTTCATTCTCTCTTCTTTACGTGGATATTGTTAGAGACAATCCAAAATTGAATTGTTGTAGTTTGCTACAATCCAATAAGGTGAGAAGTTAAAGAAAAATTAAAAAATTATAAAAATATAATTTTTGAATTTTGCTTTGTTAAATTAGTTTTAATTGGCACAAGCCAATTCTCTTGTTTCAGGTTTTGAAAAATTTTAAATTCTGCTGCTTAATATGCATGTGATATATGTTCAAAACCCTTTAAACACAAGACATAATTATACATGAATATTATATTTCATGTATAATTATGAAAAACAATAGCTATACAATATTTATTTATATATAAAATATACTAATACAATTAATTTTAACATAATGTATTATAAATTTATTTTATGTAAATATATTATAAATATTTAAAATATTGTAATATATGTTTAAATATTTTATATAGTTTTGACATTAAAGTAATTATATTTTTTATATATTTTTAATCATATCTTAATCGTGTTAATACGGTTATAATCCATATTCATTAAGTTCAAACTCATATTTATCTAAGTTCATATCGTTTCTATCATTTAATCATATTATTGTTACAAATTGCTTACTCTACTTTCGGCTTCTAGTATTTTGGATCTCAGATTTATATGTCATTCTGGCCTATTATACATAATTTATTTCGACCCTTTATTCAATAAATGTATATATATTTCATTAATTCTCTTGAGAATTAATATATATATATATATATATAATATTCTCAAACTTAACAAAATTATTAGAAATATCTCTTATAAATTTATATTATCCTTATGTTTTTATAGCCAATAATATACATCATAAAAAAGTTTTTACAATTTTGCATGGCAGAGAGTCTTGATATGATTTCATAAATTATATCATTTATCAACTTAATATAAATTTGAAACATTTTCTGTCTTTATTTATTATGTCTCACTTTTATATATATATATATGGACCCAATCCCAACCATAAGAATGGGATTGGATCTGGAATAAAATTATTGAGATAATTACCTCACTCACATGATCTTTTGTAAAACAATATCCCAAAAGTATCTTCTCCTTTCATTAAACCCACACCACATAAAACAATATTTACTAAACAACTCTACTTATCACTGCCCTCTCTCACTCATTTTTCGGTCCTACTCTGCAAATAATGATATTGCCTCCTAATATTATGGGTTTCAAATTTTCATAACCCATTATTTGTGCATAAACCTCCATGCCCTATTCTTCATTTTTTTCGGCTGCGATTCTTTCTAATTTAGTAAACCCCTAAATATTGTCATGCGTCTCTACCCTAACATCTAATTTCTCTACTGCCGCACCGATTCGCCGTTGACCTTGCCAAGTCTCAAACCTACACCTCTCCGCTGTTCCCGTTGGCTTTTCTTATTAAAGGAAATCGACTATTCTTTCAAACGAAGTATTTTGTTTTTTATTTTTGTGTTTCAAAGTTTTTGTTCTCTTCCATAAAGGCAATTGTGGTGGCTATCTTAGGAGAAGTGATTTTGGAGGTGTGAAAACAGTAAATGTTTGTTTTTTTTTTTGAATGCATGTGGGAAATAGATGATTCATGCTTCTTAATTTTTCGATCCCACTCAGCAGATAATAGCTATTGCTTCCTCATTTATGGTTTCAAATTTTTCAAACCCATTTTTCTGTTGGTAATTTTATGGAGATTAAACGCAGTTCACGCGTTTTGGTGGAATTTTTGCTCTGTTGATGCGAATTGTCGTTAAGCAAGTTTAGATACATCATGCGGTGTGAATTTGGAGAGGAGTTTGGGTTTCGAAGGATTTTTTGCTGAATTGCAAACTGAGATCAGATCTGATCGTCGAAATATTGTTTTGGTTTGGTGGAAATTATATTTGAGTGGGAATCAGAATTCTTTAGAATTTAAGATCAAGATTATTATTTGTTAAATCGCATCTATAAATGGTTGACTTAGTTTTCT
Source organism: Balakata baccata (assembly GCA_949630135.1). Lineage (NCBI taxonomy): Eukaryota > Viridiplantae > Streptophyta > Magnoliopsida > Malpighiales > Euphorbiaceae > Balakata > Balakata baccata. Next base: position 8,972 of record CATIWF010130443.1, read on the forward strand.
CTTAGGAATATGATGACAGCAAAGAAATGGCGGTGGCATAATTGTCATGTATACTTAAAGATACGGTGCTGAAAAAGAGGCAAGATTGTTGTTTTAATAGCTTCCATGTCCCCTACGTTCCTCGGGCTCCTAGATCGGCAAGGGTATATATCCAGAGAAATTTTGCCTACATTTTTCATTTGCCATTATTGTTGAAAGCACTATTATAACCTTACTTTTGTTTGTGGACCACATTTTACTGGAATTATATTGATTATAGATGATCCTTTATTGGATCTAATGAGAACACAATTTTTGTTTGTTGATTTTAGAATCTTTATCTATTACATTACCAAATGAAATTTACGACTGTTGTTGTACAGTTGAAGTTTTTGGATGGGATTAATTGCAATTGTAAAATATATAATTATAATAATAATAATAATTACTATATACTTCATTCACATATACTTAGTATTTTTTTTATTTTTATTTTCAAATTTGAATGTAATCGAAGAGCACAACATTTATCGCATTTTATCAGATCTGATTTTTTAACTGTATAACATTGTTCACATATAAATATAATATACATATAAATTTCATATAACTAAGATATAAAAATTAAGATAATATGTTTAATAAATTTATTGTTATTTTAAAAATATGATTTCAAAATTTTTATAATTCATAAGCTATCAAGAAAAATTAGTTATTAATCTTACATATACCTTACATATAACATTTATGTACTTGCAGTTCAAGTAAATTCCATGATAAGTTTTTTTTTTTAATTTTATTTTTAATCCTCATCAATAATTAAATAATAAAAATAAAATAAACATATAACCAACACATGACATACCTGAAGACGAAAATGAAAATTTGAAATATATAAATATAAAAAAAATCTAAATTAAAACATAGAAATTAAAAAATCATATATGCTTTTATGAATAGATAAGTATATAATCTACATATGCTGTACATATAATGCACATATAACTTGAAAAGTTACAGTTTTATTTTATTTTAATCCTCATGATATGCTTTATTATTTATAATCCAAATCAATAATTAAATAATAAAAATAAAATAATTATATAATACATACGAAAACAAATTGAAAATTAAATATATAATATTTAAAAAATATAATATTATTTAAATAATTTTAAATATACAATATTATATAGATTTAAATATATGATATAGGCAGGCCTTAAATCAGTCATATATAGGCAAAGATGAGTAGGCAGATCCATTCCTTAAACCATGCCTTAAATCTTTCTCTCCACTCTAAAATCACTCTCACTGTTTTTTCTTACTGTTTTCTTCCGGAACTGAAAATGATGACATTTTTGGGTTTTAGAATTCTTCAAATCACATTTACATAAATATGTTGTAAGTGGTCACAATTGTGTAATTTCCCTATTTTGAGGGGTTACTTATGTCTTTTTCCCAATAATATATCACAAACAAGAGATAGGATTATTGTTTAAACAAAGAAGCACAAACAGAATATTTCACAATTTGGTTTATAGTATAGAATTGCTTATATTCCTATTCCATTATAAGTATTGCTATGTAAAATAAATAGATTTAAGTATAATGATCTTAATATCCCTATAATAAATTCATAAATTAGTATCAAAATTAAATTGTCATATATATCGTTTTAGCATATTCAATTTTAAAAAATAAATATATAATATATAAAAAATTAGCATGTATATTATATTTTTCTAGAATAATTTTAATGCATAATAAATAATTTTTAAAAATGTGTTAATTAATCATAAAAATTTAAAATTACAAACATATAAAATGAATGAATTCCATATAGTTTATTGTTATCAACTCTGAATGTATTAATTGCATTTTCTCTGTTGTCTTTTTGTGATAATTATATTGTTAATTTTGTTAAAAGGGAAGCAAATAGGGTGGCTCATCTTCTAGCCGGAGCCGCTAATTTTCATGCTTCACTTTCAGTGTGTTCTTATCTTAGTTTTTTGAAGAATTTATTGTCTTCTATTATAATATTTCCTGTTTAATGAAGATTTACCTTTATCATTGATTTTATTTTGTTAGGAAATTAATAATTGGAACTAGATTTTTCTTTAAAAGTTAAGATTAAGAATCAGGAATGCATATAGTGATTTCAACTATGTTGACACTATATTAGTGTTATTTATTATCTACTTAGACTTACTTTATTAAATGGAAAAAAAAAATAACAAATGTTGCAAATACAAAAAAGAGGTATCTAAATAAAATTAAAATAAATTAAACTAAGACAAAAATCTGGATCTATATTCCACCGGTGATCAATATCTAACAAAGCACCATATTTTGCTAACTTATCAGCAACAACATTTCCTTCTGTATAAGTATGCGTAACAACTATCCGCATAGACCTGGATATCATCAAACACTTGGACCACTGCAGTCGCAAATTCCATGGCATTCTCATATTCCGAGTTTTGAAGAGATCGACAACATAGCTAGAATCACATTCGAACCAAAGGTTATGCCGCCCCTTTTCCCAAACTTTCTCCACTGCATAAATAGTTGCACGTAATTCAGCAATAAAAAGCAAAATTCATATAAGTGGAACCGGGAGTTAATTTCACTAAAGGTTATTATATTTGTTATGAATTGTGCAAAAATAATTTTTTATTTTTTTTTTCATAAAAATTACTTTTAACAATTTTTTCACTGGTTTGTTGATGTGAACAACGATATGACACTATAATTCTTTAAATTTGTTGATATGATATCTACATGGAATTATATGTCAGTATTCCGATACCACGTCTTCAGCAATCCGAAGAGAAAATTATCAATTTTTATGGAAAAAAATTAAAAAAGTTATTTTTGCGTCCGTGAAATTAACCTTGGAACCAGATTATGAATAGTTATTTCGTTAAAAAAAAAAATATTACGAATAATTATGATGACTTAATTTGAGCCATTTTTTAGTTCAATAATATTCACGATATAAAAATAAGATATAATTTCAGAAATATCACCTGATTTTACACTTTAATTTTTAAATTAAATGAGTAACTAATAATTTATGTGAGAGGTAAAAGAAAAATTATATATGCAATTTCATAGACTAAAGAATTTCTAGTTTTTTTTTTTTAGAAGAATTTGTATTCCTCAAAATTGTAGAATCATCATTCCATGAAATTAGAATTTTATATCTATAAATTGAACCAAATTAAAGAATATCAATTCTTTATAGAATAACTATTCTATTGCTCACTTATTATGTGAATCAAACATGATTTTAATGTTATTGCATTCTCTGGGTGTCTGATATTGTTATTGAAAGTTTTAAAAACATGTTTTAATTTTTTTTATTTAATTGATTGATTTTTTTAATTTTTTATAAATTTTTTTTTTAAAATATATTTTTAGAAAAAATATATATTTATCTAATTCTACTAAAAATAGTTTTCAAAATTAAAAAAAAAAAATTTCGAAAAGTGTTTTTTCATATACAATGTCAAACATGGCATCTGTATATGCTTAGAATCTCCATTAAGTCTCTTGAATTTTCTCTTTTTTTATATATTTCTTTTGAGAAATTATCAGATGAACTCAGTCTACCATGTTATCTATATATTAATCCAATTACATATAAATATGTATTTAATTGTTTTATTCTCATTGATTGATATAAATACAATATGCATATATGTCATTTTATAATTAGATTAGTGTATAGATAATATAATAAAATAAATCTACCTAAAAATTTCTCATTTCTTTTATATCATATATCTATTGTATCCCCAATTGCATATCTCTTGGTGCCATTAAACAAAAAATTTCACTTGAAAACTGAAATTATTTATTTAAGAGGATTTTTCATATTTCGCTCATCTTCAATATTTATATTTTGATTGATTATTAAAGAAAAAAAAATAAGGGTGAAAACAATATTTTTAAAAATTTCTCTATTTCTAACTGTTAATAAAAAAAAGTGAATTAAAAAAAATCGAGAATATCTTAGCAAAAGTTTTATTTTTTATTTTATCTAAATATAAAAACCAAATCAACTAAAGAGCATTAATGTAAAAAAAAGTATGTCCTAACGTTCCACGCCGTTCTTGCTAAAAGAACCGTAGCCGTCACTGGCACGGCAGATGACTCGAGGAAAATACCTCCAACTCCTCCAGATGAGAGGAATAAAAAGAAGTTTTGCTCTTCTGTGATTGATAGAGGGAAACATGATGAGAATGTAATGATGTACCGCTCTTATAGGGATGAGTATATCTTTCAAGCGAAAAATAACCGGTGAATCTAAAGGATCACCTTGTGGTGAAGAAACAAGGAACATTGGCGTTGGTTCAAACCATGAAACAGAGGATGATGATGATGATAATATTTCAAGCTGTGGTGAATAGAAGCAGGAAATTGTTTTCGAATATAAACCTATTTCTTTTGTAATGAATGTATCCAATTCCTTTGAATCTCGCATAGCAAGCAAGGAATTGGAAAAATACAGTTGTGGTGAGATAGTTAGCATGAGACGTTTGTACAGAACTCTGTGCAAACAATTTGATACCATAAGTTAAGGAGTTAGGACGAAGAAAATGGTCCTGCAGCAGATCAAGTATATGGGCCATGGATCCTAGTTCAAAGGAAGAATCCAAAGCCTGTTTCAAATTCAGTGTCCAAGTCTCATGATAATAGAAAGATAAAAAAGAGACTGGGAATTATATTTGTGTTCCATAGGCTATTTGTCTTCATCGTCTTGATCACGTAGAGGGAACTCTGTTTTTCCACAGAAAGATTTGCTTTTTACTGCAACAGCTTAACAGGATCACTCCCTTGGCTGTTGATAATTACATTATTATGTAGGCGTATATATATAATTGCTCCATTAACCATGCAAATCAAAAACAGAAAAGGGATCTCAATTCTGGAATGCTTTGAGTGGATCCTTGGGGTCAATATCAGAAATAAGTGGGAGATCAACTGGTATTGTCTCTATACTTAAGCCCTGTTCCTTCAGCTTTATGATCACCTCCTCGAACACGACCTTGTTGCCACTCTGCGAAAGGTGCAAACCATCTCTGCACTTCCAGGAATCCATAATTATGGGGACAAATATAAAAGAGGCAGCTAATAACAAACGCATAAAAGCCAAAAAAGAGGAGTAATAATTTTCAGTAGTTCACCTAAGATAAGCTCTTTTCCAGTCAGGAGACTGCTGCATTTTGGTCCAGATATCTATCACGGGACATCTGCATTCTTCTGCAACAGCAACACATGCCTTAGCATAAGCCCCAGCATCATCATTTGTCCTTTCTGGCAGACCTAACGGATTCTCAATATAAGGGTACCTGCAAAGTTTTGGCAAAATTCTACTTCTTATTCATTTCTTAAAATGACCCATCTCCACACTCTATATTGAAAATCAGCAATTCTCATAAGTTTTGATATGTGAATGATATAAACTAACAGGAATTGAACATAAAGTATAACTGTATACAATAGAATCTTACTTGAGGCGTGCAGCTTCATCAATTGGTGGAGGAGTGATGAAAAGAACTATCGCCTTTGGCCACCGAGTCTGAGACTCAAGAACACAGGAAAACATGTTAGGTTCCCATGTCAAGGAATTTATAATCTAACAGTAGAAGTTGTTGGAAAATAGCTTCAAACTACTTTGCGTTACTGATAAAATAACCTCATCTACTGAGACACTATTCTATTGACATTATGTCAAACGACAACAAGCTTGTAATAAAAGCAAGAATCACAGGAAAAAGGTTTGCTTGCTTAAGCTACCCCATCTAATCACCATGGTCAACAGGTTCAAATGATATAATCTCCCTTTTTTCTTGATGAAATAAATGAATTCTAGTTAAACAACCGGTTTTTTTCCAAAAGTGAGAAATAGGGAGGTCTCAATGAATTTGAATCTTAACTACTATACAAAATAGAGAAAATTTCCGCATTTATAATGAGTTGTAAAAGATAAGGATCATAGTCAATCAAGAATCAACTATTTCGCCGGATAATAGATAAAGTAAATTAATTTAAATGATATAGATGTCCACTACTTTCTTTTGCTTTTCACCCTGTCAAACAAATCCGAAGGCAACCTATCTTCTGTGATACAATAGGCAATAATTCCACATTAGAAGTACCAAACTCAAATCTCATGAATTTTTTCAAGTGAGAAAGTTTCCATATTCCCACCAAAAATAAATAAAAACCAACAAAGGTATAATGTGAAAAAAAAAAAAAAAAGAAAAGGAAATAGCTTTTTGCATGCATTAAATATTACAATTACTCCTTGCATAAAAAAATAATAATAAATTTTACTTTGTTATTAGAACTATAAAGTTTTGAATTTGAATATCGGATGAAGATGTATTAATTTTGGTTGTGAAAGATACGTAACCTTTATAGACAAGAATTTAAGAATTCCCTACATATTATATACCAAGAAGAAAGCAACAAAACCAGCAACCGCATGCCTTCACATATATAACAAAACCCACTTAAAACCCATCAATGGTCACTATGTAATACCAACTTTAATGGTCCCATTATATTTAATACTTCCTCCGTCCGAAAAAAATAGACTTAATTCAATTTCATGCGTATATTAAAAAAATTAGTTAATTTAGTTAAATTAATCATTTTTACTTAATATTTTCTAAAAAAATCCCCAATGCTAACTCAAATTAGTACTCCATAATACTTTTATAAATGCTAACAAATTTCAAGACTAATTTAAAACATTAGTTAGAAAAAAATAATTTTTTATTAATACAAGTGATGATATAATAATAATAATAATAATAATAATAATAATAAAATATTTGAATAAAGATAAAATTGTAATTGAGTATAATAACTATGTTTAAAAAAATAAAAATGGAAAAAAAAAACATATCTTTAGAGAGGGAGAGAGTATTATATGACATTGATTTTACTACCATCAATGACACCAACTAGACGTGAGAAATTATGAATTCCATGAAAATGGCTGCGTTTGCATAAAGACAGCCTTTCTTTTTTCGCCTTTTGCAATGCCATTTAAGCAATAATAAAACCAAATGGCCAACATTAACAGCGACAACTGGGCCTCACCCACTACACATTTTGCTTGGAACATCACTCCTTTACTCACTCAGACCCCACTATTCATCCATTGATCAATCACCTAAAAGCTTTGTCAACCCAATGTACGATCCTGATCATACTTCATCTTTATTATGCATGTGATTGAAAAAAAATAAAGAACAATTGATCTTCTCGAGACACAGCCAACTTGGGATTGAGTTTTAGAAAAATTGTATTTTTAATTTTTTAAAAATTTTTAAAATTATTTTTATAGAAGTAAGTAAATATATATTTTTTTAAAGACAGATTTTAAAAAAACTAGTTTATAAAAATTAAAAAAAATCAGTTAATTAAATAAAAAAATTCAAAATTTTCTTTTAAAATACTCAACAGCAATCATAAATACCCTCTAATAATAACATGCAAATGCAAACAACATAATTATAACATGTGCTTAGAATTATTGTTGAATATTCCAATAATTGATAGATTTTTTTAATTTTTTATAAATTATTTTTTTAAAAAAATATATATATATTTAATACCTTTACCAAAAATATTTTTCAAAATTCCAAAAAATTAAAAATGCAAAATATTTTTCAAAAATCATTTTTCCCGAAACACAATATCAAACAAGTCTTTGAGTAATATACGTTGAATTGGTGGGTCAAGTTGAAGTATTATGTGATTTCATGATTTTAATATTTATGGACAGATTTCTTCTTTTTTTTTTTTCAAAAAAATAATTTATGCTTTTTTTATGCCAAATAATTATAGTTAATTTGATTTTTAACATTTTTATTTTTTGAATTTAGATCCTAAATTCCCTTCCTTTTTTTTTTTTACCTCATTTTCAACCGCATCTAGTCCTTCAAACTTAAAAACATTAAAACCGGTACAAATAAATTATGAACTAATTACATCTAAATAATTTTTGTCAAAAGCTGCATAAGGTATTTATCTCTAAAAAAATCCTTTTAGATATTTTTTTTAAAAAAAAATCCTTTTTGATGTTAAAATGCAAAATCATGTAAGCATAAACTCAACGTATACCTTCAGAAATGAGAAGATGGCGTGAAGGTTTTGCCTGTATTCAGGAATTGGCACGTGTTGGAAGGCAGAGCATCTATCAGGAAGGCAAGCATCATTAGCACCAAAAAACACCGTCACTGCTAATGGCTGTGCACCACCATCTCCTCCACCTTCCACCGGCGGGAAAAGCCTTTCCGTCACCTTCAAAGCCCATCTAGTATTATACCCACTATACCCTCTCAGCACCACATCAACCTGAAAATCAAGAACCACCATTAATTAATACCATCATATCCCACTAAAAGAAACGGAAACAGACACAAAACAAAAGACTTTATCTTTTGCAACCAAAAGGAATAAATTAATACCGTGCGACTGAAATGGTTAGCGAGAGAGGCACCCCATCCGCCCTCGTCAAAGGATTCTTCAGTGATGGAGTCACCAAAAAGATAAATCTTTGGCCTCATTTCAACAAAATCTGAGGTGGGTATTGCTCTTGGGTGTTGCACAGTTCATATAGCACGTGCCATACGAAACAGACACGAAAAATCTGATCTTATTCTCGGGTTAATAACCTTGATATTATAGAAAGCAACTGAAGATTATTGCTTGCTTTTAATAAAAAGCTACCTATCCTCTTCCTTAAATGCTCACCCGCCCAAAAAAAGCTGCTTGTAGAGAGCATGGACAGAAAAGTAAGTAAAAGAGGGCTAGGGACCGAGCGAGAGAGAGAGATTTATCGTTTTGGATTTTGCAGTTGGTTTTATTCTTGGTTTCTTCGACTAGCGGGTCTGGTTGCTTACGGGATCTGTGTTTTGTTCACTTATTTCCAACAATCGTACCGAAAGGTTGCTTTTATGACCAAAGGAACCATAATGAGTGCTTTTTATCTCAATTTATTTTAAATAAATTTATATTAAAATATTTATATTTTAAATTTACTATAATTTATTGATATTGTTTCACGCCTTTTTCTTTTTTTTTTAATAAAGTTTCGAACTTAAATTTTATATAAATAAAAAATATATATTGAGAGACAGGGCGGATCTAAAAATTTTAAATAGTAAGATTCATATATATAATATAATAAGTATACAATAATAAAATAATAAGAAAATTTTTTTTATAATAGCTCTTAACCAGTTTTCATAGTTTGAAAATAATATATAATTACATCATTATTATCACTATCAAATACATTTTTTCAATTATTCAAACATTAATCATATTTTTTTTAAATCACTCTTTATCAATTTCATGGTAGAAAATGATCACTCTATAGTTGATTTAGCTATGTATAAAATTAATGACAACTTCAATAATAAATATACCAACCGATAAATGTTATATTTTTCAGTATTCACCATCCGTTTTGAAAACTCTTTTATTTCATTTAAATCATCAAATTTTTCATCTCTATGTACATCTATATATGATTTTTGAGTTAATTTTTTAGCGCAATAAACTCAACTCTGAAAAACTCACAAGAATAAAACTCAATCATCTTCGATAACTTTTCTTCATCAAATTCACTGAATGAATTATTTGGGCTCAAATAGACAGCACAAAAAAGTAATTATGTATTTACACTTACACGTCTTTTTTGTTTTTTCCTCTACATTTTTTATAGGAGAGCCAAAACTCTTTGGCATCATTTGGAATGAAATATTTTAAAATTTATAGATTTTATATAATTCATGAATTGTAAAATCTATAGATTTTAAGAATTTAATTGTTTGATTTGACTATAAAATTTATGAATTTATGATGTAATTTTTCTTACAGTCATATTTGGTTTAATAACCACAATCTATAGATTTAACAATGAATTTTCAATTTTAAACCTTTATTAAATATTGAGAATTTATTATTATTAAGCATATACAATCAATTCCACCATATATTTAAAAATTTAAAAAATAAAATTAATTATTTTAAGAGTTGGAAAATAATAAAAAAGTTAATAGTACTCTCTTATAATAAAATATTTTTTATTAATAATTTAATGTATATTAGCACGAAATAATAATAATAATAATAAAGCAATTTGTTAGAAAAATGATTTTTGCATTTTTTTATTATTATTAAGGATAGTGTTTAAATATTATAAATTTATTATGGATAATTTTGGAATAAAAAAAATATAGCAATAATCTCTCATTGATAAAAAAAAAAAAAGTAGATTTTGGATTTTTCCACCATTTAAGAGGTGGAAAATGAAATCTATAAAAAATGAAAGATTTTGATAGATGAGATATTTTGTAAAATCCATAAATTTTGATATTTTTTAAGTAGTTAAATAATAAATTTGACATAAATTCATAAATTATTTAAAATTTTTTGTTTAAAATTTTTCTATCTAAATATAGCTTTTATAAAAAGCTCAAATCTTCCATAAAGGAAAGAGAGCTAAATCAAATATTGTCTTATACCAGATGTTGCTTCCGGCGAGTTCAAATGGTTCAATTTGCTTGAATTTAGAATTTGAAGAGTGTTGACGGAGATGAAAAATGTGAGTGGGAGGGATGTGAAGAACCAAAGAAGGGTTTTGTTTGATTTAACAAATTTTTTATTTTAGGAACACAAAAAATCTTTTTATTTTTTTTATGCAATCAGGTTCAGTTTTTAGTATTTTTTTTATGAGTGTTAATTTTTTTTTCATACAATTTATTGGGGTTATAATTTTTTTAATAGATCCATGTTATCATACTTTTGCCTTTACTTTGGAACTGAAAAAAATAAAAAGTACACCGCTTACTCTATATATTATAGGATATACTTATTTATTCTCTCATTTTGTTTTGGATTTTTATACTCTTCTAATATTTGTATTAAATAATATTTGCATACTTTTTTATAGGATAGACTAATTAAAGTAAATTTCACATTCTATTTTTTAGCGCTTTCATTATGTTTTTCTTTATTATGTTTTTCTTTATTATTTTAGATAGTAAGTATTTGGAAAAAAGTAAAATTTATCTTTTTTATTATCTATTCAAAATTTAGAAAATGGTAAGTTTGATTGTCCTATATTTTTTTAATATTATTTTGGAAACTCTTATTCATATTATTAAAAATGTACTTTATGCATATAGTAATGACATTTATTAAAAAAATTATTATATATATAATACTCAAATTATTAAATGTATATATATAATATTGTATCATATATACAATATATTTTATGTATATATAATGTATATATTTTTTTATGTATGTATACATATAATATTTTATTGTATCTTATTTATATCCTTCACCTATACGAATATATTTCTTACTTATATACATTAAATATAATTTACATATATTTTATTTTTATTATAAATATTTTTTATATTTAATAAACATATACATCATATATAGCTCACTTATACTAAATATAATTTTTATGTATCTTATTCATATCTTTTATTTATACTAATGAATTTTTTACATATATACTGTAAATATATTTTGCATATATTTTTATTTTTTAAAATATATACATCATATAAAACTCACTCATACTAAATATATTTTTTATATACTTTTAGCTGTATATTTAATAATTTTGAATTAAATACATGAATAATGTTGAATTAAATATATTATGAAATATATAGTATAAATACAATTGAATATACTTGTCATTATATATCTTTTACAAGAATAAATTTAATTTATATATTATTCATGATTTCTATTAGATCAATATTTTTTTAATTTTGAATTATTTATTATTAATGATTGAGTGTGAATTTTGATTTGATTGAAATGTAAAGATAAAAATTTCAATGACTACTAAAAAAAGAGAATAGAAAAAAAAGGAAAAATATTCCAATTGATGTAAAGATTTAATTTTTCCCAAACTAGATCCTAATTTTAAGGAAAAACATCAAATAAAAATATGTTAAGCGTAAATTGAAAATTTTAAATTCTTCAAATAATTTAAATTGAAAATTTTAAATTTTTTAAATAATTTTTTAGTAGTTTTGGAATTGATATGTAAAAATGATATTACATATATAAATAGTAATATTTGTGTTCGTTTTCTCTTAAAAAAATTATGGGGTCCATCCAATTTTTTGCTTATTACTTTGGAACTGGAAAAATCATTGGGGTCAATGACCCCAAGGGAAACCATAGTTCTATTTTAGATCAATTGTTAATTTGAGTCGGATTAGTCTGAAACCAAAGATTTCTAGAAACCGATCACTAATGCAACAAAAAAATATTTATATTTAAGTTAAGGAATATGACTTAAATAAAATGTATACCGGATAAAAAATGGAGAAAAAATTCTTATAGAAATACCATTAATGGGTTTCTAACTTTTAAATTTGCGTCAATTCAATGGATTCCAAAACTTAGAGATAATGGGTATAATCGAAAAGAGATTCACAATTGGGAGTTGAAGTTACAACTTTTCACGCAACTGATCAAGGGGTGCGGTTGAACACGGTTGAAGTACTTCACGCCCGTGGGAATATCCCCTCTTATTCACTAAATATAATTTTTGTTGAACTAATTTTAATATTTTATTCATTTTTATAAAATTTAAGAAAATAAGAGTTCTTTCAAAGAAATGTAATTTTAATTATTCATTTAAAAATAAATGATTAATTAAGATTAATCTAATATAACCTATTTTTATTTAAATTAATTTGAGAAAATCCTAATCCGGATGGAGAGTTCCCATATACCTTTTTTGTACTTTGATTTTTTTTTTTACTGAATTTTTACTTTGGTATTAAGTCTCCAATTCTTATTTTGTTAATAATCTGGTAGTAGAAGTTGTTGGAAAATAGCTTCAATAATTTGAGTTTTTTTTTATAATTAATCCTTTCTTATTTATATTTTTTTTACATTTTTTATTGAATATAAAACATAATATCAGAAAATAGACCTTATTGTAATTTTAATCATAAGTCTCGAGTTCTAATATTAGATACGAGACACGTTTAAAATTTAAGAGATAATATTTTATCTTTTTAATAGATCTTATCCCGATGCAAATCTAAATTGATTTAAAACTTGAATATTGTAGAATACTAGATGATTTAACAAAAAAAAATTCATAATTAGTCGCATTTGCATAGTAATTAATTTAAAAATATACATAAATTGTTGGTCTAAATTAAGGACATTTCATAATGTATTATATTTTCTGATTTGCAGTTAAAAAAAAACGAATATTATAAGGAAATAACTTCAACAAAAGATTTTTATGGCTATAGAATTAATTAATAAAGGCCTTGTGATGATTGCAGAAGCAAAACATATATTTTCTTATTAAAAGACCTTTGACTGAATCATTTACAAGTCACAATTCTGGTGCTCTTTTGAAGCTGCACAATGCTATGTGTTTGATTTTAAGATAATTTAACTGCCATGCCCAAAAGATTATGATTAGTGTTTGACTCTTAATCAAAGATATAAAAATTTATATATTAAAAATTAGTATAAATTTACATATTATTATATTATGATATGAAAATGTTATATGGAAATTTGCATATCCTCTTCAAGATTTTATATATATATACAAAGTAGACAAGTGAAAAGGAAACGAGGAGACAAAAAAAAAAAGAAAAAAAGGGAATTGGACCAATTTAGCACGTGGGATTCTACAATCCTTTTTTGCTTTCCTTCAAAATTTCCCCTTTTTCAAGATTCTATCTCTATCTCTTATTCACGTACCTTTTCTCAGCAACCAAACAAACATCAATGCATGGATAATAGGATAATTTTCATCTTAATTATATAAATTGTAACAATTTAATATCTCCAAAATTATTTATAACATAAAATTACTTCAACTTTTATTTTATAATAAAAATAATTTTTAAAAAACTAAATTGTTATAATTTGCATAATTAAAATAGCGTTAATAAAATTCACCCATGGTTAACATGGTTGTTTTAGCGGGGAATATTATTGCAATAGATAACAATATATATAGTTAGCTATAAATAATCATAGTGATTTATAAAATTTTAAAAGGTAATTTTATTTTTTATTAAATTCTAATATATATATATATATATATATAATATATTTCTAATAATTCAACAAGAAAAATTATCATGGGGGCAAAGATAAATTTTATTACAGGGAAAAATATAAATATAATGTATCACCATTTCTAAATTTTAATTGGGCAATGAGGTCAAGTCCCCCTTTTGGCTCCCACATAAATTCGCCCTATGTATATATAATTCTTGTTCATGCTCATTAAATGGATTTAATTAGGCAAAACTTAGCACTTACAAAGTCTGTGAGATATATTATAATCATAAATATATTTTTCAACAATTCTTGATTTTGTTTTACTACTAAATTTTTATTAATAATTAGACACATTAAATAGAGGTTTAATAATTATTATATAATTTTAATTTGTAATTTCACAAGTGAGTTTATATTTGTGGGATGGAAATTGGAGAGAGTATATTAATATATAATTATTTAATTTAATTTATCTAGATACAAGCGTGTGAGAAATGAGAGCCCTTCCTTTTTTTTTTTTTGAATAATAATGAGAGCCCATTTTGTTCCACCTGAAATCAAAAAGAAATAGTCATGAAAGGAAAACCAATGAAATTGTTGCAACCTCAAAAGCTCAACTTGCATACCAAAATCATTGCATCAATGATGGGCAATTATTATATAAATTCATTTTGTTATTAATTCAATTATATAATAATATATATTTATTAGTTGATGTAAATATATAATATATATATACATATAATATTGTTTACAAATATTATAATCCGTCACTAACATATATAATTATAGTGAACATTTTAAAAACTAAAGAAACAATTGAGTGGGTGAAGGCTGTAGAATCAAATGGAAATTATTTTATTAATTGCCCATAAAGAGAAAAGTTTATCATGGGTCATTTGTTATTTTCTTTTTCATTAAAAAAGTCAATTGATCTGCACAATAGAAAATAATTATTTTCTGAAATTCATTATAAAAATGTTAGATCTCATTAATATTAGTAGATAAAAAACGATAAAAGTCAAAGTTAATACTTTTCTAAATTTTCACAAGTAAAAATACCTGTAAAATAACTGCATAATATCTCTTTACTGAAAAGTAATAGTTGCAAAAGTGGGAATTGAGAAATTAGCATTTGATCCACTAGTTAGCATATAGGATCGGACAATGAACCCAACTTAGCATTAACCTAATTGGTGGGTTATTTATTCAAATATACAATTATTTAATTTGAATATTATGTACTAATATATCTAAGTCCTTAAAATATTTAAATTCTTCAAAAGAATCATTAATGGTAATTGGTAAACAAATGAGTGAACTTACTCTTGAAAAGAAAACAACATAACTCTTTTTTTACCTTAAACAACTTTTTACTCACCTGTGTTATACTGTGCAGTTGTCGTCCCAACCAACCGTGGAGAGATGGAGATATGGTTTGTGACACAGCGGCAGTAAACAGGTAAAGTGGTGACTTATTGTATAAGCTTTTTTTTTTTTTAATATTAAATTTTTACAAAAATATGACAAAAACGTCTAAATATTTACGAGAACACACTTAAAAGTTTTTTTTTTTTTTTCAAAGATGTTACAGTGCTATTTTTTTTTTAAATGTGAACAACGCTTAAAAATATTACAAAATTTACTTCACTCAATATTTATCGAAAGTTTATCCAATATTTACTTAAAATTTACCACAAAATTAATAAAAAGTTACCTAAAATTTACTCAAAATTTACTAGAAAATTAATGAAAATTAAACTCACTCTTACCCATGCATGATTTACCCAAAATTTACAAAAAAAAATTAATGCAAGTTGAAGTTATATAAGGTTTATCCAATATTTAACTAAAGTTTGTCAAATGTTTACTATATTTACCCAAAATATATACAAAATTTATCCAAAATTTATCAGAAAATTAATTAAAGTTGAAGTTATTCAAGCTTTACCTAAAAGTTTACTTAATAATATTTATCCAATTACCTGATCTTTATCCAAAAATTTATCCAAAATTTACTCAATATTTATCTAAAAGTTTATTTAAGATTTACCTAAGGTTCATCATAATTTACTAAAATAAATAACTTTAATTAAATTAGTTAAATAATAATTAAAAATTAATAAATACATAAATAAAGACAAGTGATGATCATGCATGTTAATGAACTTAATTCATATATAATTTAGTCAATTAAATAATGATTAAAAATAAATAAATGTATGCATAAAGATAAACAGCGGTTATACAAATTAATAAAATTCTTAATACATATTTAAAAAATAGAAAAATGTCATTTCTTTCTTAACAGAATGCACAATAATTGTCATTTTGAAAATAAAAAAATAAAAATTGGGATAGAAAAACAGAAATGAAAAAAACATCTCAAAGTGTACATTTCATAAAATTTTTTTGGAAATCTTACAAAAATAACAAAAAGCGGAAGATAATTGTAAAAATATGGTTCTTTAAAGTTTTTTTCAAAAATTACCAGGCGCTTAAATTTTTTTTCATAAATGGCAAAATATCCAAAATCGCTATTTATCCAACATTTACCCGAAATTTATCACAAACAAATAAAAATTGAATTTACAAAAGCTTTTTCAAAGATTTACTTAAAATTTACTCAAATTACACCCAATATTTATATAATATTTACTAAAAACAAATAATTAAATTTACACAAGATTTACTTAAAAATTTATCAAGATTTACTTAAAAGTTACCCAAAATTTACTAGAAATTTACCCAAAGTTTATCATAAATTAATGAAAATTAAATTTACAAAAAAATTTTCAAAAATTTACTTAAAGTTTACTCAAATTATACCTAATATTTATCTAATTTTTACTAAAAACAATAATAAAAGTTGAATTTGTTAGTGAAAACAACAATAATAGGAGAAATTTGTTAATCCAATATTCAAAACAAGAGAAATAGAAAATGATTTGAAACCTGTGTTCCACACAATTTCTTTAAGACAAATTCCCCTCGTATATTGGTATTTAGGATAATCGGCGTTTGTCTCCCAGGATACAACAGATTTCAAGTAATTATTGAACATATAACACATACTTACAGCGAATTATGAACTTGTCACACTCTCTATCATTTGAAAAAAAGAAGAAAAATAAAGAAAGAAACACTTCTAAAGAATTAAAGCAAACTCTCAAAAACTTTTTTTCAAATTCAAGTCAAAACCACCTATTTATACTAGATGGAGAAGACATGAGATTAATTGTGATTAATTTCCTTTAAAAGTTGTCAATAATGTCTTTGTAACTCTCAAATAATTGTGAAATTAATATTTGAAACATCAGAAATTGAAATTTCAAAAGACAAGAAGCTCAAAAGACTATTCTGGAATACAATCCACACGGGCGTGTTAGTGGCCTGGCCGTGTGGATCCACATAAGAGTGTAGAATCCACATGGGCATGGCAGACTGCTGGCCATGTGGATCAACATGAGAGTGTTGCCAAATTTTCCAGAAATAAAAAAAAATATTTGTAAAAATTGGACTTGTTCAGCACTATGAGATTTTGGGCTGACATTCGTATACGCAGGTCGCGCACCCATGCATTAACCTATCCATGACCATAGATTTGCACCCCCCATTGCATCTGAGTGTGCAAGAGACAGCATTCCATTTTAGTTTTTCTTACCCATGTAAAAATGTATCTTAATATATAAATACAAGTTCAACTTCAATTTTTAGTAATGTGGGACAAACTCCTACATTTAATTTTAATCTTCTTACCAATGAACTTACTTTGAGCTTCAATTTTTATTCGCATATTCTCTATTTTGAGCATATAAATATATTAATTCATAGTTCTCATATTAATGAATATATATCCGGATCTTTCTCCCAAAACCGAGTTGTGGGATCCATCTGAATTATTCTCTCAAAATAGCTCATAATCACAATTTTTTCCAAAGAGAATTTACACAAGATTTACATAAAGATTTATCAAGATTTACTCAAGAGTTATCCAATGTTTATCCAAGGTTTGACACAAATTAATGAAAATTAAATTTATAAAAGGTTTTTCAAAGATTTACTTAAAGTTTACTCAAATTATACCCAATATTTATATAATATTTACTAAAAAAATAATAAAAGTTGAATTTACACAATGTTTATTTAAAAATTTATCAAAATTTATCCAAGAGTTACCCAAAGTTTACTTAAAACTTATTCAAATTATACCCAATATTTATCTAATTTTTACTAAAAAAAATAATGAAAGTTGAATTTACACAAGATTTACTTAAAAATTTATTAAATTTTACCCAAGAGTTACTCAAGGTTTTACAGAAAGTTTTTCAAATATTTACTTAAAGTTTACTCAAATTATATCCAATATTTATCTAATGATTACTAAAAAAATAATGAAAGTTGAATTTATACAATATTTACTTAAAGATTTATCAAGATTTACCCAATGATTACTTAAAATTTACCCAATATTTACCATAAATTAATGAAAATTGAAGTTACAAAATATTTATCAAAGATTTACTTGGAGTTACTCAAGTTATATTAAAGATTTATATAATATTTATCAGAAAATTAATGAAAATTAAAGTTACACATAATTTGCTAAAAAATTACCTAAAGTTTATCTGAAATTTATCCGATATTCAAGATTTACTAAAGTTTACCCTAGATTTATCCGAGAGTAGGATATTAATTAAGTTAATTAAATACAAATTTTCATATTTTTTTTGTAATTAAAGTTTATCCAGGGTTTAATTTGATAATTAAATTAATTAAATTCAAGTTTACATTTTTTTCTAATTAAATTAATTAAACAATGATTAAAAATAAATAAATAAATACATGCATAAAAATAAATATTGGCCTTGTAAGTTAATAAAATTATTAATCTATGTTTAAAATGTGAAAATTGATTATTTTGTGTTTTAAATAAATGAAAAATATGTTAAGTAAACAATAAATCTAATATTTGAAAAAAAAAAGGTAAAAATAAAAATACAGAAAATAAAAATAAAAATACAAAAAATCTACCGATAAAATTAAAAGAAACTTTAAAATATCGGTTAACGGCGTAAATTTTTCAATTTCTTTTGAAATATGAAATTTTGGGCTGTATTTGTACTTGACTGCAATTTGGGCTAAATTTATAAGAAAAAGAAAAAAAGTACATGAAGGCTTTTTTTAAAAAGAAATAATTTTTGAACCTTTTATGTTTAAGTGAATTTTTTAAACACTTTTCAAAAGTAGTTTTGGACATTTCATATGGATCAACTAGCATTTTTTTCTAAAAAGAAAAAATGAAAAATAAAAAGTCCTAGCATGTATGATGCTTTTTTCAACTGGCAAGACATCAAAAAGGAAATAATGTTTCTACTGGGAATATGAGTGTCTGGAATTGTCTTGCAGTTCAAGAAAATTTGGATTTTTGCCACGTTTTTCTAATAAGATTAATATCAACTAAATATTGCTCTAGTTATTTGATTCATTCATTTTTTTTTTAAATAATTTCAAGTTCAAAGAACTTGACCAATTTTTTTTTTAATTGTTAAGAATTTGACTTGAAAAATATTTGAATTATTCGAACTTTATTCAATAAAATTCGAATCAACAAAAAATTATAATAAATAATAGTTCAACTTTATTTGAATTAACAGACTCAATTAAGATCAAATATATTTAAATTTAATAAATATTAGAAATCTATTATTCAATTAAACTCTTGAGCCTTACGAATTGAGTATTATGATACTCGAATTTAATTTGACAAAATAGTCAAACTACTCAAGATTGAACTCGATTTGATTAACTTTGAATCGAATTTGAATGAATTGCGAGTAGTTTATTTTGTTTACACTTCTAAGAAGGTCCAACTTAAATATTTATATATATACTAGTAGAGAATTATAATATTCATGTTTGGTTATTCAACTACTATTGATTTTTATTATATTTCTCTACCAAGTTAATTTGATTATTGTATTTTTAATTTTTTTTCCTTTGGTTGCTTTGTTATTCAATGTATGATTGTTTAAAAAGACTTAGAGAGATGAATTTTTATTTCTTTTAAGAGACAAAACTTTTTAAAGAAATTAAAAAAATTAATAAACAAAAATTTGAAATTATAAAGAAACAAAAACTCAAGCAAACTTTTCAAAATAAAACAATAATTTTATAAAAAATAGAACCCAATTTAAAAAATATAAAATATTTCTATTTTATAATATATTTCTTTTGAAGCAGGGTCATGGCCATGCCCCATTTAGGTACGTTGGTTTTGATATTTTTTTTCTAATGCATTTATTATTTTTAACTAAAAAAATTTTAAAAAAAATACATAATACCAAAAAATTGTAAGAATAACTGTAAAAGTTTAATTTTTTTTATTAATTATAGAAATAATTGCTAAAAATAATCTAAATTTTTAATATTAAATCAAAATTAAATATTATTTTCTATTTTTTCATTTTCATACATAAAATTTTTAAAATTTTATTAATATATGAATTTTGCTTAAAATCTAGTAATATGACATAAAATTTAAGTGAGATTAAAAAGTCTGGACTGACTCATTTTAAAAACTTAAAAATGTCACCGTTTTTTTTTATTTTAAAATTTTAAAAACTAAATCTATCCGGCGAAACTCTAAATAACTCTCACGTACAACATGTACATGTATTATTTTTTAAAATTAAAAAGAGATTTAAATTTTAAAATTTTAGAAAAACAAAAATAATAACATTTTAAAGTTTTTAAGAGAAATTAGTCTCATAATCCGCACAATCTTTTTAATATCATTGAAATTTTATGTCATGTCAATAAAATTTCATCAGAATTCATAAATTGATAAAATTTTAAAAATTTATATATTTAAATAAAAAATAGAAAGTACAATTTAATTTTTGATATAATATTAAAAGTTCAGATTATTTTTGGTAATTTCCTTCTAATTATAAAGTTTAATGCATAATTATAATAATCTATATGAGGCACTGTAGCTACTACACTGTCCTCTCGATTTTGCCCTTCCTAATTTTTTTAGCTCTATGACTAAAACGATGCCGCTTCTCATTTGGTCTAGCAGCTCCTCTCTGTTGATAAACGACACCAATGCCGCTTCTCATTTGGTCTAGCAGCTCCTCTCCGTTGATAAACGACACCGTATCATCAGATCCGCTCCACCAACAATCCCCTAAAAGATCTCTCTATCACACTACACCAGGTAATATCTATCTGTGACATTTTCACTGATTTAGAAAACCAGACATATTACCACAAATCTAGCAAATCAAAACCAAATGTTGGAATTCTCCTTAAAGACCTACCTACATATTTAACAGAAAAATGGCATGGATTCTGCTTTCCCTAATTTAAAACTAAAAAAACTGTAACTATATAAACTTTAGTGTCTTATCTTAAATCCTATAGCAGCCATCCACCCTCTTTTCTTCTCTCATTTTTTTCCTTCTCCACAGCTGCCGCCACCTCATTTTTTTTCCTTCTCCACCTCTTCATATTGAACTTGTAAAAGCCAATTTCTATTTTTATGTTTAATTCATCTTAAAAAATATGCATTTTTTTTACTTATTTTTGTTGCATGTTCTATTGCTGAAGCCTCACTTGTGGAGTTGAATTTTTAGTGCTACTAATTTTAAATGGAGTAAATTGATAATTTGTTGCTGTTTTTTCTGATAAAATTTTTATTTTAATTTTCACAATATAACTTACTATTAAAATTAAAATTTTTTGAAATATTAGTGATTGATGTTTATAAAATGTTATTATTATTATTAAATAAAAATAAAAAATATATAAAATTGATCAACAAACAGATCTAATTCAATCTATAATTAAATTTGAATTAGATTGATTTTGTATATTTATGAGTTGGACCGAATTGAAAAATTTCAAAACCCTAAATTATAGATTGGAATGAATGTTACTCCAAATTGGTACCAAACCAATTCACAAACTTATCTGAGTTGAATCATTGATGGGCGAGAAAATTATTTGGCAGGAGAAAAGAGAAGGGCAGAGCTTCCAGTAGCTTTGGCTTGGTATGAAATTCAAGTGGGATGCTCAAACAAGTAGATGTGATAATAGTCGTAGCATGTGCATGTATATGGTCCCTTCAAAGCAAAAGAAAATTTCTTAAATGGATGAAAAATTCAAAACAACAAACCAAGGTCGTCATGCTCCAATGTCGAAGGTAATAAACCGACAGCAGAAACAAACAGCTCTGCGGGCAAAACCGATATTACTACGATTTCATTCAATGTTCTACTTTACTCCTACCCAACGACTTTTCTTGCTTTCTTTTATCCTTTCTAATTGACTATTCACGATTTCTCTTTTCATATTTGCTTTACCATTGGCGCATTGTTTTCAAAACCACAACCCATTCATATTTGATCAGTCTTTTGCTCCAAAAACCCACCTCTCAAATCCTATATTTAGCACTCATTCCCCTTCAGTTTCCACAAAAGATCAAATCTTTGATTAGTATCTTAAAAACCACTTCCCCAATTTTGAATCTTTTTAACGTTCCCGTTGTTATATCATGGATTCTGCTAATCAGCTCGGATCAGTTGCCCATCCCAGCTCTGCTCCAGCTCCTGTCCCCGCCCATGCTTTCATTGGCACTTTGGGGAGCCATTTGGCTCGGCGATTGGCGGAGATTGGTGTCAGGGATGTTTTCTCAGTCCCTGGGGACTTCAACTTAGCACTTTTGGATCATCTCATCGCAGAGCCCCAATTGAACTTGATTGGCTGCTGCAACGAGCTCAATGCTGGATACGCTGCCGATGGCTATGCACGTGCCAAGGGCGTGGGGGCTTGTGTAGTGACTTTCACTGTGGGAGGTCTAAGTGTGATTAATGCTATTGCTGGTGCTTATAGTGAGAATTTGCCAGTCATTTGCATCGTCGGTGGCCCAAATTCTAATGATTATGGGACTAACCGTATCTTGCATCACACTATTGGATTGCCTGATTTTAGCCAGGAGCTTAGGTGCTTTCAGGCGGTGACCTGTTTTCAAGTAAGTTTCAATTTATGCATACATATATTTTTTTTTGGCAAACACTGTGGTGATAAACAGATGATCATAGTAATGATAATTTTGCAGGCAGTGGTGAATAACTTAGATGATGCACACGGACTGATTGACACTGCTATTTCTACTGCTTTAAAGGAAAGCAAACCCGTTTATATCAGCATTAGTTGTAATCTGCCTGGAATTCCTCATCCTACATTCGCTAGGGACCCTGTGCCATTCTTTCTTACTCCCAGGTTTGCCTTCTACCTCATTATAGTTTCTTGTTTTTGCAATTAGTGGGTTTGTATGCTTTTCTTGCTAAAAGTTTGATGCAATTTGATTTGTTTGATGGAACAACTTAATCACAGACTTGTGATGTGTAATGCTAATAATGGAATGGTGATTTTTGTTGACGAGTAAATAGGAAACAATGTGAATAATCACCTTGGGATGGGGGGTAATGAAAGATTTGCTGGTCCACAGTGTGTAAAATCTCATGTGCTCTTGATGTTGTATGGAATAAAAGTTATACATTTTTGGACCTTCGTTTAAGCATTTAAATGGTTGAAATGGGTGAAACATAAAAAAAAAAAATTCAGAATAGATCCATAGAGAGAGGTTTTTATTTAGTTTATATTTGGCTTTATATGATTGTAAAAACCAAACTATTAATCAAGTTTGTGGCATACTATTTGAAATTTGTTTAAGAGTTTAACAAATACGGTCTGCCAGAGGACTAGTCTTTCGACACAAATACAAGAGTTCCTTTGTTCTTAACCTCAAATATTATTTGAAAAATTGAATCATTAACTATTTTCACAGACATATCCATCAGTCATTCAAGCAGTTACATAAACATTATTACTCTCAGGTCTCTGTTTCTTCTCTTTTGATCTTCCCTATCTGATTCTTTGCAGCAAGAATTGGACCTCATGCAGGACAGTAAATTTTAGCCTATTGGCAGTGGATAACCTTAACTAAGACCAAATTATCATATTGGCTGATCTTAATTTGTTTTATATCTATTTTGTTGGATATAAACCTTAACCCTTAGTTTTACTTCTGATCCTGATTCATTTTTTTAATCAAATTTTATATATGTATTTACTAAACAGGGAAAAGTCTGGAGAGTTGTCCAACGCTTATTAATTATAGAATTTGAAGGACCCTTTATTAATTTGTTTTCCTTCTCTCATGCAGGTCAAGCAATCAATTAGGATTAGAGGCAGCTGTTGAAGCAACTGCTGAATTTTTGAATAAAGCTGTTAAACCTGTCATTGTTGCTGGACCGAAATTAAGGGTGGCAAAGGCACAGAAGGCAATTGTTGAACTTGCTGATGCTGCTGGATATCCAATAGCTGTTATGCCCTCAGGTAAAGGGCTAGTGCCAGAGCATCATCCCCACTTCATTGGGACATATTGGGGTGCTGTAAGCACTGGCTTTTGTGGAGAGATTGTGGAGTCTGCTGATGCCTATCTTTTTGTTGGTCCCATTTTCAATGATTACAGCTCTGTCGGATATTCCTTACTAATCAAGAAGGAGAAAGCAATTGTGGTGCATCCTAATCGTGTGACTATTGGCAATGGCCCTTCCTTTGGCTGGGTATTTATGGCTGATTTCTTAAGTTTATTGGCCAGGAAATTGAAGAAAAACAGCACAGCCATGGAAAATTACCGACGCATCTTTGTCCCTCCAGGTGTCCCTTTGAAGAGTGAGAAAGATGAGCCTCTAAGGGTCAATGTGCTCTTCAAGCATATTCAGGTACGCACAGATGCAAATGTTTATGTGATCCTGCTGATCTTGCAGATCATATCAGAAGTCTATGAAGTGCGTTATTTATTTGAACAGATAGCTTAGTTTCCTTGGTGTGGTCAGTCTAACATATGCCACCTTCTCATAGTAAGAGTCAGAACAAATGTCTTGCTGGTTGCTTCTTCCTTTCTATATTTCTTTTCCATCATGAGAGAATGAATGCTTGTACAATTTCTTTCTGCATATTCCTTTCATATCATCTGCTGTTCTTTCATGAAACCATTCTTTTAATACAAGTAGTTGACCGACAATAATATTATCTGCTAGCTTTTGCAAGTTTCTTAAGTTTTAGCTTAATATTAGACAATTTGACATAGCTAAACTACGTGATAGTTTATTTAATGAAGTAGTAGCATTCTTCCTATATAAATCATTATTTGCATGCCTTCTCATTGTTTTCCCATCATATTACCAACTATATTGACTTTATATGGAACGTGAATTAGGAAATGCTAACTGGGGACAGTGCAGTAATTGCGGAAACTGGAGATTCATGGTTCAATTGTCAGAAACTCCGCCTCCCTGAAAATTGTGGGTAAGTCCAGAACTTCAGTAAGCAAGAGAGTTGTCAAAAAATTGGTTGTGCTCACCTTAGTTTGTCATTAACATGTTCACAATTATTTCTGCAGTTTTTTATGAAGAAATATTGTTCTTCATTTTATTTTCTATATCTCAAAATATGATTTCAAGGAGAGAATTGATAGGACTTCTAGGAATCATAATCCTACAACAAAAAGGAAACAAAATCCTACCACAATATTAGGAAACAGAATAATAATCAGCATTATCCTATTTCCTAATTTATCTTATTCTATTTAAATTAAATACAAAGAAATCTTCCTCAATTATAGGCAACAAATCTTCAACAATTTGTAAATGGCTTGTTTCAGGTATGAATTCCAGATGCAATATGGATCTATCGGTTGGTCAGTTGGTGCTACTCTTGGATATGCTCAGGCTGCCAAAAATAAGCGCATAATTGCTTGCATAGGTGACGGGAGTTTTCAGGTGAGTGATCTGATTCTAATGTACACTTTCTATACAACAGTTGTGATAATAAGCACATCTTGCGGTCTTTATGAGTCACTTGAAAAGTCTCATACCTATTCTAAGAATTATCAAAATGGATGTTAAGAAGGGGTAATACTATACAAATATTAAATAAGTTAGCGAAAAAGATTACAAGGTTAACTTATTGAAAACACATGCCATTATTATGACTACTGAATTGGGACACACAAATTGCTTAAAGAATGATAAATAATTTTCTCTTTATTCAGGTAACAGCCCAGGATATTTCAACTATGATCCGTTCTGGACAAAGGAGTATAATATTCCTTATCAACAATGGCGGTTACACAATTGAGGTAGAGATTCATGATGGCCCATACAATGTGATCAAGAACTGGGATTACACTGGTCTTGTCAATGCCATCCACAATGGTGAAGGCAAATGCTGGACAGCAAAGGTTTGCATAACTTGGATAAATTTTCATCTTTTTAATTTATGATCACAAACTTGACATTACGGTAAAAAACTTTTCCCCTTCCTATCTCATAATTTTATGCTGCTGTATCCTTTTCTTATTTGTTAAAATAGGATCTCTAAACCTACTTATGAGCTTTTATTCTGTTTGCAACTTCAATTCTATTGCTTGGTCGGAATCTCAAATTATTTTCAGTATAATTAGTACATTCTTCTTATTTCTGTCAGGGTGTTCTTGCATTGACAAGTTTTTTTTTTCCTTTAGCTGTGACCATCTCTCATGGCAGCAGCAGTGGGATTTTTTTTCATTTCCCCTTCCTTTTGACCATGTTAGGTCCTATACTCTTGCAAACTAGACTAGTTGTTTAGAATAGAAAACCTATAGGAAATTGAAAGCTTGGATGACAGCAGGTTACAAATTTTGTGACTTGCAAAACAGAAAGATGCATTGTGCAGCTAAGATTTGATTAGCTATTTTTATTACAATTGACTGATGGATGTGAATGTTGATACAGGTTCATACAGAGGAGGAACTAACAATTGCCATTGCAACAGCAACAGAAGAACACAAGGATTCTCTGTGTTTCATTGAAGTTCTGGTGCACAAGGATGACACTAGCAAAGAGCTTCTGGAATGGGGATCCAGAGTTTCTTCTGCTAACAGCCGTCCTCCAAATCCACAATAATCATATGGTGTTTTGTGTTCACAAATAAGCAGATTGGGGACCAAGTATTGCGAGCCTTGATTCCATAATTTGCATCAGACCAAGTAGGATCATATGTTTTGTATGAGCTTCCTTTGGATCTTGTCTCACTCTCATACTTCTCTTTTGAACCATGTGATTTGATCATTATATGCTGTATAATAAACTTGTACAAACCTAAGCCCTTTGTAGAAAAGAATCGAAAATAAGCAAAGAATACTGTCATGGCTAGCAGAACATATTGTACATATTAAGCTGATAGTTTGATGTACAATAGGCTTTGAAGTTTTATCAACTGTTGTTCTTTAAATCCGTACCAGACAGGAATTTGGATTTAGGTGTGAAAAAATGTCTTCTCTAAAGAAAAGAGATAAGTTAAGATGGATCGTTGCATATAAATTTCGATCCGTTTCTCTTTGTGCTTCATTGTAATTTAGCTGTACATGGAAAATTCATGATTTGCTAGAGCCTGTTGAAGGATATGTATATTATTTGAGATAGAGACAGCTGCGTTTCTTAAAGAGGATTGGAATATTTGGTGATGGAACTGTCTTTTTCTTTTCTAGTTATTATTGGTGAATGGTGAGAGCTTTCATTCAATGAAATATAATTCCATCTTGAAGTGATTTCTCTCTTTCTCAGTTACTCTGTTCTACTCTCATGTTTCAATGAAGGGTGCTAAAATGTTGAGATCAACTAGTGTAGCATTAAGATCATACATATACAGACATCTTTGTCAATCATACTCGTTGGAACCGGAGCACAAAGTAGGAATCTTGGGGGATTGTTCCGCCATTTGCGGTGCTTATGAAGCTTAATACATTAGTCTCTTCTCTCTCCCTCTGATATTGCCAATACTCCTGGTGTTGTGGTCTGATGTTTGCCACTTGCACTTCCATGCCCAGGTTTGTCTATAAAGAAACAAAAATAGAAAGAAATCGATAATTTTATTCATAATAGAAAGGTTTATATATACAGCCTTATGAATATAAAATATAAAATAAATATATGAAGAATGAGAAATAATACAAATTAGAAAATAAATATCTATATATCCTTAATTATATAAATCAAACTAATCAGTATTATACAAATATCTCACAACACTTCCTCTCAAATTGGAGTATAAATATCGATAATGTTCAATTTATTACAAATGTAAATAACAAAGAGTTCCAAAATTTGTAATACAAAAAGTTTCATACTATACCAATGTAGATCCAATAAGATAGGAGAATATGTCGTAGAGACCAACAAAATTTATAATACAAAAGGCTTTACACCACATTAATGTAAATCCAATCAAGTAGGAAAAGATATCGTACAAACCAAAAAGAGTCAAGCTAGACATACAAGACAATAAATGTCACTTGACAAGGTTGACCTAATGTATTTATAGAAGGATCACACATAGTGACCCAACTATGATAAAAAGTTGCTAACTAAGGCATAACTCTCAAATCGATTTCCAAGTAGGGATAATTCAATAAAATCCATGACTTTTATATCATGTAAAGAAACAAGAATGAAGTGAAATCAATAATTTTATTGATAGTAAAAAAACATTATATATATAGCTCTGAATATAAAATAAAAAACAAATATATGAAAAATAGAAAATAATACAAATTAATAAATAAATATTTACCTATTTCCTAATTGTATAAATCAAACTAATCAATATTATACAAATATCTCACAATACCTCGCAACTGTTTCTAATTCCTCTCCCGCTTTTCATTTTTCAGCAAAGTGGTCATGTTACTGAAGAAGAGAGTTTTAGACAAGGAGAAAAATGTTGTTTTTTCTCAAGGACACATATGAATGGATGATCCTGAATTATGTAATTTCCATGAGTTAAACTCAAGAATATAAAGTTGATCACTTCATTGCATTTCTTTCAGGACCCATATATGATCATGTATCGATCATTTGCTTACTCTCTGGGATCATTTATTCACAGGTCGCAGAGTTTGCAGGCCAAGAACAGTTAGAATTGCTTTTTATCTTAATTTCAAGAGTACATTTAGATTTTTTTTCTCTCCATAAGAGTAATAATGCATAATGCAGTGCCCAAATTTTTAAGTTTGCTTTTGTGAATTATGAATGTAAGCCACTCCCAAGTCCAATAATTTGTCAGATGAATTATGTTAAAATATCCTTTCTTTTCCCCATGCTCTATGTTATTTTTAGGTATAAATGTTGGGATATGGAGAGGAGTGGCACAGCAAAAGCATTAAACAAAAACAGTGTGATAAAATAAAATTTTTTTCTCTTCTTCTTCTTATTCGTACAACTTTCCCTCTAAATGTCTCCAACTTCCATATCCAGCGGCCTCCTTTTATAGAGAGATTAATTTTTTTTAGTCAAAACCTAACACTATGGGATATTCTTGAAATAAGGATTGCCATTCCTTTTACAAATATTATCTTATTTTTGTGGTTTGTTTATTTAAATATTCCTGGATGCTGAGGTTAATTATATATATGATCATTTAATTTTGTATTATTTGTATTTAAATTACAATTTTTTGTTTTATAATATTAAAATAATTGAATTTTATAAATTATTGTAGAAAAATCATCGATTAATTTTGACGAGTTATTAACCGGAAAGCTGATATGGCAATAACATGACAGCCAAATTTTGCCACATCTCTTGACAAATGACACATCAACTATCATTTTTTAATTACCCGGTTTGATTTTTAACCCATTCGAAAATTTGATATATTGTTTATCTAGCATCTGACCTCACTATGTTCCATATGTCAAGTGATGTGGCAAAATTCAGTTGCCATGTCATTACAATGTCAGCTTTCCAACTGATAATTCGTCAAAATTGGTCGGTGATGATTTTTTTATAATAATTTATAAAATTCAGTAATTTTAGTATTACAACACAAAAAAATTGGGATTTAAATGCAACTAATACAAAATTAAGTGATTATGGATGTAATTAATTGATAATGCATGTAGTTAACCTCTATCATCTGCCTCAATTTTTTATTATATTAGTTGTAACCACCTGATTCTGTATCTGGATATTCTGTATCTTATCTTGTGTACCACTTCTCTATTTATATTGATGTACAAAGTTTATTCATTAATTAATAGAAACACATCAGTTTAATTTCATGGTATCAGAGCCTTAAAAACATGGCCGATTCACCTAACCTTTCTAACCCTTCATCCTCATCACTATCCGCCCAAAACAACTCCGCACCCTCACTCACCACCGTAACCTCTTCCGCCACTGACTCCCGATGCGGTGAAAATTCCCGCTGCTATTTTGTTTATGCATTAGCAAGTAACTTTAGCCAACACTTCAGAGACACAGAGACCCGATTAATAATTATATTGGAACTGTTCTCTTGTTAAACTACAATCTTGTTGACTACTAATCTGGTTCTAAATATAAAAAGAAACGAAAATAAAGAAACACATGTGAACGTGAAGAAACATTATGCATTAAATTCAAGAATCCCAGATGGGACCAAAAGCTGAAATTCCTGCAGCTTTGCAAGCATTGACAACGTCTCTGCTTCCTTGAGGATTGCTTGTAACAACGACAACCTCAGCTCCCCATTTCTTAGCAGTTTCGACACTCATTTGCGACACATTGGGCCGACCTAAGACGGCTGTATCATGCACAATCACCTTGTCTTTTGGATGCCCACTCACCATTTCTTTTATCTCTTTCCCAAAATTTTGCTCTATCCCCTTGGCCACCCACAGCATGCATACATTAGCTCTACACGGCTGCAAAAGGAACGACAAGAACACACAAATACCTGACCCTGTGGCCACCAAGAGAACCCTGTCATACATGTTCACTAGATAAGGCAGGCCTGCAAAGTGCACTTGTCTAACCCACAAGTGGCTCGGTGGGTTCAAGACTAAGGACTTTGTGAAGTCCCCTACTGCACCAGCTAGCATCATGTGCTCTTCTTTCCCATCAGAAATTATACCAAAGGCATGCCATTCCGATAATGGGGATGGGCTAATTCTACCTAGTATACCTGCTTTTACTCCTCCTTGGAATTTTATTATAGAGGCATGCCCTGAAGGAGAAGATATTCTCACAGGTACTCGTCT
The DNA here is from genome assembly GCA_949630135.1 of Balakata baccata. Taxonomy (NCBI): domain Eukaryota; kingdom Viridiplantae; phylum Streptophyta; class Magnoliopsida; order Malpighiales; family Euphorbiaceae; genus Balakata; species Balakata baccata. Next base: position 40,206 of record CATIWF010130443.1, read on the forward strand.
AATTGTTACCCATGGGATGACAATTAGAACTGCGATGGCTAATGTGAACCAGAAATCTTGTTGTTTGATCAATCTGGAGCCTAATTCTCTACTGTAAGATTTGGCTTTTGGGTCATAAGAGATAGTGAGCAAGACAAAGGCCCAGAGCAGAGCTAGAGCTGTCCATCCTGCACATCGATGAGTCCTTTCGAATACATTATGATGAAGATGGCGAACGAGGGGAAATGCGGCAAAGGAAGATAAGCATAGAAGGAAAAGAATGGCTGAGGCCACTCCTATGATCTCAGAAGAAGTGTTCTCTCTGTCCTTAAGAGTTAGAACCAAAGAGTATATGAGCCATGCAATTGAAGAAACCCCACAACCGCTATGTATTCCACCAAGACTCTGAAGAAAAGAAGTGGTGGAAGTCTTTATTGGGAGAGGAACCCAAGACCTGCCCAAGACCTTGACTGCGAGCCAGAAAACAACTCGCAGGAAGGCTTCGCTCCTACAGAGTGTCAAGGCAAAAATATTGGCTATGGAAAACAGAGCAGCTCTATTTCTTGCATATGGGAAGTTCCCAGTTGCTGCAAGAACCAAACCGATCACGTTCAAGATTAAGCTAACGAAAAAAAGCCGCTTATATACAGTGAACAAGCCTTGATCAAGCAGTATAATCGACAATCTTGCTTCTTCACTTCTTGCAGCAGCCTTTGTTGGTTGCTCAGGCTTACTAGCAAGTGGAAGCGGGGGGTTTGCCTTGAGCTCAATCTCTTCACAGTATCCTCCTTCGAGTACTTGCAAAGAGATACAGGTGTCGTCTTCTTCACCAGCAAGATCAAGATCACAGAAATGGCTACTGGAATGACTCACAGATGTTGTTACTGAAGAAAGGAAAACTTTGGAGGAGGTGCCTTGAAACCAAGAGAGCAAGAAGTGGGTGTTGCTGTTTGGGTAATGATCTTTGGTGGGTGTAGAAAGGGCAAAGGGATCAACATGTGGTTTGATCTCAAATGCCACTCCTCGGCAACTTGAGAATCTCACTGGGGTTTGCATGTTTTGCATTAGCCTAGAACGATTGATTTTTAGATTGAGAAGACAATGGAGTAGTTGTCGCCAATTTATAAGGCTTGCCAAGTCTCAAAACATTTAATAAAAAAAAAAAAAAATTCTTAAATAGACTTACATTATCCATTCAATTATATATATATATTTGCACTCAACTAATGAGAGTAAAATAATTGAATATATATAATTATGTGAGTTATTTAGGCAAATAAGTGAAAAATGAATATTTCTTAGTTTGGTACAATTAGGAAAAATATTTACCAAATTATAGTAATTTTTATAAAAATTCTGAATTTGCGGTAATTTTAGGGGGGTGAAAGGTCAAAAAGAAGTGTAACTCGCGCACCAAGCGTGCATGTACCAGTCCAATTGGCGCATGCACAGGATTGGCACACCATGTAGTGCAGAGCCCCTTTTGCAGTCCTTCCAAAGATTCCCTACTGTCCAGCCTTTCCCTCCTCCCACAGCACTTGTGAATCAATGTATTCATCAACCCATAATGAATTCACTACTTTAACCGCTCAACCACCCAATAAATAAACTATTTTCTCGATTCTAACTGGCACTCTCTCATTCTTGCTCAATTTTTTCTTCTTGCTTTCTTTCAAAAATTAAAATCAGATTATGAAAAAATTGGTGGAGAAAACTGGTATATATCTACGTATAAATGATCTTTGTCATTAATTATTTATTACTGAATATAATAACTAAAAAATAAATTTGTTATTGGTAGGCAACATGCACTAAAAGCGAAAATTCAAGAAGTTGATGAAAAAATTGAAGCGAGGGACCTTGATTCATTTGCTTGGCTAGAAAAAATTCCTCGATACAAATTAGCATTAGCATATGATGTTGGATATCGCCATAATGTGGTAAGTACAAATTATTCTAAGTCAACTAATTCAATGTTGAAGAAATTTATATTTATGTCTATCACCATAATAATGCATATCTTATTTGACAAGTTTGTTCGATGAACATCAGGTTAGATATTCACAAGCACTTGCTGATAGTTATCAATTGACTGCTAAATGTATAGATATATTGAAGTACCGAGAGTGTATGTAACACCCACCATATAATTTGAATTTCCTCTAATTATATGGAATGTTATACATGACTTTTAAAATATTTATATTTTTGTATATCACCACAATGATGCATATATTGTTTGATAAACTTGTTGACTTGTTTGATGAACATCATGTTAGATATTCACAAGCACTTGCTGATAATTATCAATTTACTCCTAAATATATAGATATATTGAAGTACTGAGAGTGCATGTAACACCCACCATATAATTTAAATTTCCTCTAATTATGTGAAAGGTTATACATGACTTTCAAAATATGATAAATTTAAAATCTGTTAAATACACCATGACCATGATGTCTTGATAAAAAAAAAATGAAGTATCCATACATGCTAGAATTAAAATATCTCTAAATTTTATCATAATAAAATTCAATGGCTTCTACTAGCCAAAGCTTTACAAACTTTTTAAAATATATGAAGAGTTACAAATTTACATGTCCTTAATACCCAAGACATGTATAAATGTAACTACGTCCGTCCCGAGTTACAAAAATCAAAATCGAAAGAAAAGAAAAGAAAAGAAAAGAATATATCACCAATTCGTAAGTTTGTCATTTTTCTCTTCAGCAACTTGTCCTTCTTGTCAACTCTTCAAGCTATCCAATATATTCGTGTGAGACAAAACACTCACACACTAAGCAAACATTGCTTAGTGGTATATATAAACATATATATCTGCATGTGTATATAAATATGTAACCCACCAAACTTACCATATACCTTGCCTTTAATACCATAAAACATTCCACGAGAATACATTATATCATCACAAAAATTAATCACAATCATTTCATAACATATAGCATAACCATATTCATAAGTTTCAAACAATTTCCAAGCTCCACTAAGCTTTTTTGGTTGAAAGCGCCAAATATTGGCCTCAAGCAACCTTAATCTTTTACAACATGGTTAATGGCACCTAAATACCGGGCCTCAAGCCTCATTGAACTCCTAACACAGTACCACGTTGACTTTATTTTTTTCCTGGGACTAAAAACCCTAAATAAATACATCACAACAAATAGATAATCACATCATTATAATTGAGCAATTAATGCTAATGTTCATATTCATAACCATTTCCTTTCTTCCATACATAATCATTAACCTCATTTATGTGTCATTACTACATTCTATTATATTTATTACAAACACATTAATTACTACCATTAATATTCTTTAATCAACATCCATATCACATTATCTATCATTTTCATAAGTGTTCATGGCATTCATACAATACACCTATGAAGATTGTAAGAAAAATATGTATAAACTTATACAAAAAGTACTCATTGACCCCCACTTGCCAGATCAAGCTTGATCTCCTTCTCGAGGTTGTTGTCTTCCTTGCACGCCTAAGCCAAAATCACCAAACATATTGTTTTAGCATGAAGACTTACATCAATAATGCTCTCAACTTGAAACTTGTCTTATAAACACTCTTCCAACCTAAAGGTGTACTCCAAAAACTAGGTCATAAACTCAATATCACTATTTATACCCCTATTTCGGTCATACAACCCCAACTTTGGTAGATTTTCAGTGTTCTTTAGCAAAAAAGAGAAATCAAAGAAATTCATGGATCAAGGAAGTTAAGGTAGTCTAAAACTCACCAAAATCCATTTAGATTGCTTTCCAAGGCTAGATTTGGTGTTGTGTCTCTTTGTTCTCTTTTCTCCTTTGCACAAACTCGTCTCTCTCTTTTCAAACTATACCCAAAAGTTGATCTGCTCACTTAGATGATGATAAACCCAAATGTTTTGAGTGAATTTGTGAGTGGGTTAATGTTTAGTGAGAAGAAGTATCTAGGGTTTTTCTTAGGTGGGAATGGATAAAAATGAAATTATGACCAAAATGACAGAGAACTCGAGTATTTATATACCTGACAGCCAGCATAGGTCATGCTCAATATCCTAAAAACCCTGTCCCGACACGCCACGGGTCGTGCACAACACTTCAGATCCACAACCCAGCACAGGTCATGCACAGTACCCTTAGCCACTATAACCTGCACAGTGCTGACTCATTTTTCTCTTTTGTTTTGCCATACGACTTACCTTTTTAACACTCAAATGATCATAATAACTTCTAAATCCATTTTATGGGCGTGACAACTCTCTTCCCCTTAGAAAATTTGTCTTCGAAATTCATATGGGAACATAAAAGAAAAACCCTATTGCAACTTTCTCTCATACCTATGCATCTAAAGAGAAAGAAAAAGAACTTACTGGCAAACTCTATCTAAGTCCCTTGCTCCTCTTAAGCTCTTATAGCATAAACTCTGGCTGGGCCCCAACTGGTCCCTAGCTTGTTCACTAACTCCTAAACAGCCAGACTAGCTCTCTCCCTAACTCCTCCTGGCTGACTTTGACTCTGAATCAGAGCTGATCTCACAGAAGGTGTAGGAGTATCATCAACCCTTGATGGGCAGTCCCTCCTTAGATATCCGTGTACCCCATATCTATAACACGCTCTAGTGTTCTTCCAACACTCCTCTCTATGATGCTTATTAATACAATATGGTGGTAGCTCCCTCATAGTCATCTTTTGAGTCGATCCTGACACTGTAGGAGCCCTAAAAGACTATCTCCTCCTTGAAGGTGCTAACTAAGTGTAACTCTGTCCTTGCCCTCGGGTCTGAGACTGCTCAGATGTAAATAAAAAATTCTTGCTATATGTCTAGCTTATACCGATTGTCATTCCCTTAGACCTTATCTGTCAAGATCACTTGCCTTCCTTACCTTCTTTGCCTTCTCAACACTGATGGTGGAAGAGAACAACTTAAAGAAGTCCTCATGCTGGTGTGAAGCCACTAAGACCCAGATATCCTCATTAAGGCCATCCTCAATTTTCCGTCATTAGTCAACCTCATCCCCTAGAAGACCAGCTGCATACCTACTCAGCCTGGTGAACTCTAGCTTATAGTCTACCAATGTCATCCTTTCCTGTCTCAAATTGAGGAACTCTTATTACTTTTCATCAGTATACACCCGAGGGACCTACTACTTCTTCAACTCATCTAAGAAGAATGCTCAAATCGACTCTGTTGGGGTCTGTGATTTCCTCAAGATAGCTTTCCACCATTTATAAGTATGCTTCTACAGAAAAGAGACTGGATACTTTAGTTTCTGTTCCTCAATACGCCCAAGCTGAGCCAGTACCCTCTCTGTCTTCTCTAGCCAAAACTCGGCTGAAGTTGGGTCATTATCCCTATTACCTTTAAAGTTTGTTACCCCAAACTTCCTTAGTTTATCATATTATAGCTTTGGTACAAGTGGTGGTAGTGGCGGTGGCACTGCTTGTGCTAATTGCTGCAAAAGAGCCGATATGCCCTACAACAATGGATTTTGAGCCTAACCCGCTATTTTAGTCGAATACTGCTGTGCATGAGAGGCACCTTCGGCCCTAACATACTAGCTTGGCTAGACTGATTATGAGCCATATAATCTATAGGATTATTGCTCCCTACTGTATCAGAAGGATCACTTTTTATACTTGCTCGTATACCTAAGAGTTGATAGAATAAGCCCTTGTCAGAGTCGTAGAGGACAAACCAGGTTCGCATGATATACTCATATCCCTACTAAGGTCTAGAATGGCCTAAACCTTAGCTTTGATACCAAAATGTAACACCTACTAAATAATTTGAATTTCCTCTAATTATACAGAAGGTTTTTACCATGCATGACTTTCAAAAGATGATAAATTTAAAACCTATTAAATGCACCATGGCCATGATGTATTGATAAAAAAAAAAGAAGAAGTATCCATACATACTAGAATTAAAACATCCAATACATATGGAAAATTTCAACAAAGGAAGATATCATATTCCTATGCCATTGCAACTTGTATGAAATATTTTATGGATTACACTTAATATATATCTTCATTTCATACAATGTCTGAGATAATGAATGTACGATCAACTTCTTTTGAATCACTTAGTCACAAGGATTACTAGACAACATCAAATGAACTGCTTGTTGTGCCAAATTCTAGATGGAAGCGTAAAAAAGGGAGACCAAATGCATCTCGAAGAAAAAAAGAGATGGACTGGAAATACAAGAGGATCAACATGTGTCCTTTTGTAGTAAATGTGGTCCTATAGGTCACAATGTGAGGACATATCTTAGAAATTACACTTAAAATGTATTTTTACTTAAATGTACCTTTAGAGAAAATATGTTGTTCTTCAATATAAATGTAATTTTATTAGTCATTAATTATTACTTCAATAAATGTATAGTTACATTATTAATTGTATGGTTACTTCAAAAGTTTTATCATCATTAATATGTGGTATGTATATCTTATATTCTACACATCATGCAAGTATAACAGCTCACCAATGCGATTACAAGCATTTCGGACCATACGATAGTTTATTGTTTTGTATTTACAGGTTCAACATAGATCTCAAGCAATTTAAAATAATGAGCTAATAAAAATAGCAAGCATTTCATTCTAACATCATTTATGTAACATTGTAAACCATGTAATGACACATATTATATGTTTAATTTTTTTTTTCAAATCAAAAAAGAGGTTCTCTACTGTAGATGTAGTGATAAAGCTATATATATAATAAGTAATGATGGTCAGCTAGATGACTGAATTAAATAATTATTAAGACATTGGATTTTATGGATTAGTGTAAATACCTTTTTTTCAATTTGATTGACATTTAATAACTGTACTAGTTGAGAGATGGAGACAGGAAACACATACATTTCATATGGCTGAAGGAGAATATACAATTACACCTTAGGATATAGCTATTTTGACTAGTCTACCTATTAATGATATTCCAGTTATTAGACATAGCAATGATGATTGATCATCTCTTTGTGAGCATTTATTAGGAATTATACCTTCACCATATGTAATTAGAGGTTATAAACTAAAATTTGGATGACTCAGATCAATTTACTGTACTACCTCACAGAACTGATATGAACATTATTCTATCTTATGCTCATGCACATATTCTACGTATGATTAATAGATCCTTAATGTATGGCAAAGGCACCGGAAGAGTGTAATTGATTTATCTTCCATATTTAGAGGATTTTGCAACCACTAACCAATATAGTTAGGGATTTGCCACGTTAAGTTTCTTATATAGAGAATTATTCATGACATGTAGATATCTTCATGTGTCCCAAATTGCAGGTGCGTTATTTATTTTACAGCTTTGGGCATATGAGAGATTTGCATTTTTGACTTTGAGAATGAGAGTGAATGAAATACTGTAAAATGCACCATTAGGTCGAAGATATATGATTTTTAATTATTAATATTATTCCGTGTATTATTAATATTATTAATAAAAATAATGACAACTAAAAATTATTGACTTCGTTATATACATAAATTATTATAGATGAATCAGTAAGGGGATAGTGCACGAGACACCTTCACACGAGCTTGCGTAAATTCGATACAAACTAGATATATGTCACTTTGATGAGGTGTATTATGTTGTCCCTTAATTTTTTTTTTTCATTTGTTCTAACAATTAATAGTTTAACATCTTATATTTCATTGAATAGATTATATAAGAGTCATATACGATAAATATTATTCAATATTTACCAGTCAATTGCTTAAGAGGTCGTGATATATGGATGACTGTTGTGCAATATATATGCATGCATATAGTGGAGTAGCACCGATCTGATCGAGTTTTTAGACAATTTGGCCTATAATAGCCAATCCCTTGCCTACCACAATAGATAAAGCATCTTCACTTTATAGTTCTATACAGCAACTATAGTACAAATTGGGTTGAAGAATATTCAACATGAATTCTGTTATGGAACAACAGAGATTAACATGTGGTTACAGGCGTATCATCATATAGTCAATTCCACTACTATTCACAATACATGGAATGATATCAATAAGTTACAAAGACGTAGATTTCTCATCAGGGTGCTACTGTTGGTGTATCGGTATAAATACATATTCTTATTTTTCAACAAATTAGAATTATCTTTTATAAATACATCTTAATTACATTATATGCACATTACTAAGTCTGATTAATTTTTATATTGACTATAGACTGATACACTTGAGTACCTTTCATTACCAAACTCTAGATATCCCAACATTGATCACTACCAGTTTATTAGCAGCATTACGTGAAGACAGACATAGAGTTACAATGCTGCCTTCTCAACCTGTACCAGCTCCTATCCTAATTTCAGAAGAATTGTAGCGTGCATGTGCTCCGTTTGAACAGCCATCATGCCATCATTGACAACAACGTAGGGCTGTACGTATCCCTCCATCGGCACATTATCTTTCTTAGCCTGTTTATTTTCATCAGTTCCAACAGTATCCATTTTTCTTTACAAACCTTGGGTCATCCACATAAGGTGGACCGTATATCTCTTTTGGACATGTGCCCTCAACATCAGATTTTTACTCTTCTGGCCCATTTACACCATATGCTGCTTCCGCACACAACCCATGGATACATCATTCACATGATTCTGAGTTCATGTATATTTAGATGCTGCAGACACCACTAGATTTATATAGGTTTGTCCATCTTTCAACCCTCATATACAGACTTTGGTTCTACACATGAATATCACTTTTTAGGATCTGGTGGTGCTGGTCCTAGTAGTACTACTGATGATGATGATGATGATGATGATGATGGTAGTGATGGTAGTGATGGTGGTCAGACACGAGACTCTGACTTGATGGATATGAGTATTTGAAGAATTAATAATAGATGATAGAGATGATTTAGATCACAAATTCAAAAAAATCGTCGTGTAGAACTTAATTTTGTATATTTGTATATTATTATTTAATTCTATCACAATTTATTTGTATATTTTTAATCACTAAAAAATTTTATAAATTTTTATTCATTAAATTTTACTTAATGCATGATTAAATTTTAAATTCCTGATTATAAATTTAATTTATTCATTAACTAGTAAATTTAATTTATGTTATATTTATTTAATCTAATAAAATTTATATAATATATGTTAACTATATCCTAAAAAATTATTAAGCATCTTTACTTTTCGAAGAAAAATTTGATTAATAAAAAATTAATAAATGAATTTAATTAACAAAAATAATAAAATATTAGGACTACAATCTTAATATAAAAAAAACAAATTTAACTAGATCGTTATAAAGTGCTAGTGACATTTTCATAACAAAAAATTTTAAATAAAATAAAAGGTATGGAAGTGGCGCACCTGCGTTTGGAAGGTGCGCCACTTGTGTTTAGTGTGCCACTTTAAGTGGCACATCTGTATTTAATCTGTCATTTTAAATAGCGTTTCGTGTTAACTCTTATTATCTTACTAAAAATTATTATAAATTTAGAGTTAGTTTTAAAACCATTATAGAATTGAAATTTTGAAAAAACCTTCCATGCAAATAGTTTTTGTAGCCCCCACACAATAAGAAATAACCAAAGCGAAAGATTGGATATTTTGTTGAAGTCGTCTTTAGGAAGACTTGGACGAATGGGCCCACAGTTTCTTCTGGAAGGTGAAAATATTGCGCATGCTTATGACCGTATTTAGTTAGTCAAACTTAGAAAATCAGCTTAATTGGGCAGATAATTTTAATTTTGATGCATGAATATTGGAAACCAATTTCGTCTGATATGAAAGTCTTTCAGGCTTTCGCAAGTTCTTGATCGATTGAAGAATGACTCTTACTTGAGCATCTCTCGCAAAATTCAATATTAATTTCATTAGCTGTTCTTAAAATTAGATTTAATTATCTCAAAATTAGAAAAAAAAAATTTTTTTATACCACAAAAATACTTAAACAGTTTTTTTTTTTTTTTCCTTTCAGAAAATTATTATTTCCGGCTATTTTTATTTAGTTTTGAAAAATATGTTGTGGCGCAAGATGTACCGCTAGATTTTACCACTTCGTACCATATCACATTACGTATAATGGTACATAAACGCAATTCTAACTTTTTACTGCATCGGATGTCCGTGTTACAAAAAGGTAAAAAATTGTCTCCAATTCGTGCTGTCAATTAATTTTATCTCCAGTCATTAAAGTCATATCCTAATTGCAATTTAATAAAAAAAAATTGTAGTGAAAAGTTGTTTTGTTTCCAATCTGCAAAGAAAAAATTTATAAGAATTTTTTTGTATCATCAAGAAAGTCATATAAAAAAAAAATCTTAATTTTAATAATGAAAAATTACTATAATACGTAATATTCTAAAGTTTAAAAATTATATTATTTGCCCCTTTAATTTTATTTCCGTTAAACTATATAATTCTTCTATTAAATTTTAATATATTTATCATTAGTCATAACAAATATTCTTTTTTGTTTATGGAATACTAGTTTAATAGGTTAAACTTCAAAGAGTAATAGTATAATAGGTCAAATCTCAAGAGAGTATTAATACAATATGTCAAATTTCAGCGGTAAAATAATAATTTTTTCTTTATTATTTTATCACAATCTAATGTTAGAAGCAAAACAATATATTAATATAATATGATAAAATAAATAGAGTAGATAATATAATTTTTAAATATAAAAAAAAATACTAATATATTATGTTAAATCTTAAAGATTAAACAGTAATTTTTTCTATCATAAATTCAGTCAATCTAGAGAATGTTGTGCGTATTTTTCATTACAAACAAATATACATCAAAATTATTTCTCCTATATTAGATAGAAAGAATTAAAAAAAAAAAAAATTACTGAAGAAAGCTTCAACCTATAAAATCAATTAATGGAGTTGGAATGTTTCGCAGGTAATTAACAAAAGTAAGCGAAAGCTTGAATTGCTGAACTCGAGTAATAAATGAATATTTCCTCAATTTCATTCCCACCGTTGTTTAAAGTTTTTTAATTGCACAAACATTTAGAATATTACTATTATAAGTATAAAATTATTATATTACTCTATTTTAAAAAAACTAAAAGTAATAATAAATTATAATTACTCTAATAAAATTAATTTTTCTAAAATTAAGATATAAGTAAAATTGGAGAGAAAAAAATTATTTTTTTTATTGGTAAACTAAAATATCAATTGCAATGGTATAAATTCTATTTTTTAAAACAATAGTTAGAATAGAACTAAAGAAGTATGCAGTTAATAATAGAGACGAAGATAAGAAGGGCTTACGGGAACTCGGCCCCTAAGCCCAATATATATATATAGTTTAATTTATATATTACAAAATTCAATAAAATCTTTTAAAAATTTATATTTTATCCCTTAAATTTAATATAAAATATCTCCTTACTCCTTTAAGTAATTAATTCTAACTTCTTACCTTGTTAATAACAAATTAAATTAAACAAGAAGCAAACATAGAAGAGGTTGTTGTATTCCACATCCAAAGTAAGTCGTATCAAATTGGTACTAAATATTTCAATTGTTGTAAATTAATACTAAAATTTTTAAAAAAGCTGTAATGTGATATTCAAGTCTAATTTCCAATTAAAAAATAACGTGGCAAGCCAAAAAATACAATTTTTTATGATATGGCATGCTGATTGGTACAAATTAAAATTAATAGATGTATGAATCAGAAAAAAATTGAAACTAATAATAAAATTCAGGATTTAGCTTTTATATAAAAATATAGGGTTTGAATTGAAATTGTCTCTTAAGAAAAGGGTTTAAATTGAAATGCAGCTAAATTTAGTTTTTCATGAAAAATCCTAATTAAATTTAGTCTATTATATCATTTGTATACTAATCTAATTAAATTGTAATATGCTCTTAATTATTTTATTTTTTTATTGATATAAATATAACATACATATATATTTTTATTTGATCGAATTAATTTACAGATAATATCATCGTTAACTCAAAAGTCCACTCTCTCTTCACTCTTCTATCATGATTTTCCCGGTCAACACGTTATGGATCCAAATAATTTTTTCTTTTTATATTGAACTATGCATTTAAATAAAATATAGTCTATATTTTGGAAGGAAGAGATCTAGAATTCAATTCATCTCCTCTGCATTAGATGATATTTTATTTTTATGGCGAGTATAAGGGGATAATTACCATATGTTGTGTAGATTATAGCTCGCTGGATCCTTTAAATATATTTGGAAAGTATTTTCTCTCTCTAATACCAAAAAAATAATATATTATTATTATTATTATTATTATTATTATTTTGTAATGATGTACGACTTACATGAAAAAAATAATATAATGCAAAAGATAAATAAGATAAAAAATTAATATAAAGAAATTGTATTACACAAGTGAACTGCATTGGTGATATAAATTTACAAAAAGAAGGATCACTCACTTCTACAATTGAAATTAATAAAGAAAAATTACTTGAAATTAATAAAAAAAAATTACTATTTACTTTATGGAATTTCTCATATCGCATTAGTACTCTTATAAAGTTAAAAAACTTATATAATTTATCCTTTCTATTTTATGATATGTTAAACTACATAGTCATTCTTTTAAACTTTAAGATATTTATTGTTAATCAAAAAGAAAATTTTCTTTTATTCATAAAATACTAGTATAATATGTCAAATTTTATAAGTATTAGTATAATAAATCAAACTTATAGAAATATACTATTACAATAAATCAAACTTAAAAGGGAAAGTAATACTTTTATATTTATTATTTCATCACAATATATCGTTTTTTTAATAGAAAATCTAACAAATTAATAGAATATAATAAAACAAAAGGGTTAAAATTATATAATTTTTAAACTTCAAAAGAATATTAGTATAATATAACAAATTTTAGAGATAAATAATAAAATTTCCAATTAATAAGTATTAAAATGGATGATAAAGGAGAGCAGATTTTTGAGAAATGAAAGGTCAAATTTCTGGAACAACGGTCGTGCATGTCTGGTTATTGACCTTGGACCATATACTTATTGATTTTGGAGATACGTTCAATTATATTTGGAATTTATACTTAATTAGTCTAATGATTCTAAATTCATGAATAGTACACTGATATTAGCTTGATCAAACAATACAAGTCTTGAGTTTGAGGATGACTCAGTCAACATCCTTCTAGATCAGGAATAATTTGAATTTTACTCTTATTACTATAAATTTATAAAACTTTTTCTTTTGGTTTAAAAAAAATCACTGAATTATATTTTTGTTTCATTAACAGTTTTCTATGACATATCATGCCGCCACATCAGACTTTTCAGTGATACATCAGTTATCACGTTAGATTTCCGGTGACACACATACTTTTTGATTTTTCATATTTGAAAACTGGACGAAAGTAGTTTTAGTAAATGAAAACATAATTCAGTAACTTTTTTAGGACAAAAAGTTATGATTTTACTGTAATAAGGCACAATTCAATAACCATAAATAAAAATTAATCCCTGTGGATCAAGATTTTTGGACCGATAGTAAATTTTCATTTTTCTTTTTGTCAATTAAGCATTATAAAAGAAGTGGCCAATGTGTACGTTTATATAAGTAAATGGATTTTGTATTTCTGGCAATAGCTAATAAAATCAATGACATAAACCAAGAAAAGAGATTCGGAGAAACATATACATGTGATAAGGGCTCAAACAAAAGAGAAAAATTATTCAACTTTGATATTATATTTTAATTGGATTAAAAAGCAAGAAATAGAGTTATGTGATTTATTAACTTGGTCAAATTACCAAAAAATTTCCAAACTCTCACACTTAACAATTTTAGCATCTAATCATAATTACAAAATAGTACTTGTATATTTTTTTTAACAAATTTAGTTTCTAGCTATAAAAATCAGCGAATATTGCTTACATGGACACCAAAAATTTTGAGAAGCAATAACAACTAAAAACAAGTTCAAATCTATCAATGTTACCATTGATCTACAATGGAACTAAGAACAAATCAAGAATTGAAGAAAACTTTCTTCTTTGATTATAGAGAGAATGCACAAATCTATGAAGAAAGAACTAACACACACAAGTTTCCCGCCTAGATACAACCAATGACCAACAGACATGTCACTAAAACCTACTAAAACTAACTAACTACATTAGGTGCTGAAAACAAAAAAGGATTGCCAGCTAAGCAACTAAGCTTTCAGCTAAACTACTATATATGATGAAGCCACTGAACTATTTTCTAGTTAAAACAAGTTAGCACGCTTTCACTTTCTCATCACGCTCGTGCTTTTGTCATCGTGCCTGCGCCACTTACATCAAGTCAATCATTGAGCTTGCGCTTGAGCATGCTAGCTCTTTTGCCATTGTGCTCGTGCTTTTGTCAATAACCATGTTCATCATCCCCCCTTAAATGTGTTGGCTGAAAGGTTACAATCTTTGTATCCCAAATTTTGATAATTCTTGAGCTATTTTGGGGCCTATAAAGTGGAGACTTGGTAATAATTAGCAAGACTCAAATTGGATAAGAGCTTATGAAAGGAAGGAATAGAGAGGGTCTTGGTGAAGTGATCAGTTGGTTTAGTTGAAGAAGATACATATCGAGTAGATATATACCCTTACTTGAGTTGTGCTCTTGCTATGTGGCAGTCAATGTGTAGATGTTCGGATCACAATTTGGAGTTTAGAAGTTTTTATGGGTTTTATATACACAAAGAATTGATAATAAATTAATTTGAGTTTAGATAGAATTAATAGAAAGATGGAGGGTTAAGAAGAAAATGGTTAAAGTTAATTATATAAAAATAATTAAATTATATTAAAAAAATGTTATAATATTATATTATTATTTAATAAAAAAAGATAAAAAGGGTTACAGAAAAAGAAAGTCAAATTGGAATTAAAAAAAAAAAAAAAAAGAAGGAAACATCAAATAGTCTTGAAAGGCACGTCTGTGCATTTGAAAGTGAGTTGAAATTTATTCTCTTAGCATCAAACGCAGCGTTTAACTGTTCTTTGTCTTATATAAATATCCAAATGCACAGAACCCTGAGACACAAAACTCTATATTTCTTTCCTTCTCCTCTCTTCTGCCGTTGCCAAATATTTTCTGTGCAAACCTTCATTCCAGTCCATGAGTACTATTTTGGTTCTGCCATTGTTTTGATTATCAGTCTCATTCTTTACGCTAACACTAAGTAGTCCTCCATTAAACTATCTAATTAATTTTTGTGGGTTATAGGATCTGATAACAGTGGATTAAAATTTGAAAATTTTCCTAATAAACTTTAATCCATGGCTTTTTCCTCGCATTATACAACGATAATATCGGTGACCACTAGCGTTAGGACAATGTTAAGGCTCCATAAAAAGGTCCATACATATATTCATATTTATTCGCCATTATTTATTATGTGTGGATTGCTTGAATTATTAATTTTTTTTTTATCGTGTGACCTAGTTAGAAATATGAGATTTGTTGTGGATAAAATCAATCTTGCCTCTGTGTTCTTTAAAAAAAATTAGGAATTTATGAATTTTTGGTATAATTAATTGTGTTAAATGTTATTAATTTGGAAACTGAAATTATTTAAGAACTTTGTAAATAATTTTAATCTATCCTTATATTCTTGAATAATTAGAGATTAATTGTTAGAATAATTTTTAGATGAAATTATGGTTTAATGACACTGAAAATTTTGATTAGAATAGAAGAAAGAAAACTAGAAAAAATCAGAGATTGGAATAAAAAGGACCAAAATATAAATTTGGAAGACTAAAAGGGGTAGCACAACATGCCCTCTTACTGCCTTTGAAAGAAAATAACAAAATTTATTAAAAGTGGTCTTACCACATAAGGGTAAGGAAAAAAAAAACACAAAACTTTAACAAAAAGTGGTCTGACCGCTTCCGCCATGGGTATTTTGGTTTTTTAATATTAATTGAGATAATTATATTGTCCATAAAATTGGTATAAAAAGCATGAACATGTTAATTTGGTAAAAAGAAAGGCTTAAAAATTAATAGGAAACAATAAAATTGGTTATGATGTAAATGTTATGATTGATAACGGTTTGAAGCCTGAGATTTTTGATATGATAGAGATATTTGTGAATATTAGAATATGTTGATATCATTGGAAATAAAAAAAAAAAAACCTATACGGTGTACATTACGGTTAAAAGTGGATGAATGACATATATGTATATGAATATGAGTTATATGATTTATGAGGTGTATGTACAAATATGCATTGAGATTGTAAATTTTAAATATGATGACATGGAAATGGTTATATGATTATGATATATATTTTATGATGGAAAATGATATATGGTGCACATGCGGAATTTATAAAAGGTTTATGATATGAAATGGAAAACCGGATTAAAAACTTAAATGCTCATTTCTATATACGAGGACTAAAGTAGGATAGATAACATGTCATTAAGGGGTTATAGTATCATAAGCTATTCAGTTAACCAATTATTTTACTATTTGAAGTTTTGGTGGCTTAGGCTTGGAAAAGGGCACACGTGACTCTTTTGCTAGCATTCTTTAATTTCTACGGTGAAGGTGACATATGCAGATAATGATGCCCTTGACTGAAACCAGAATCGGATAATCAGTGAGTAAGGGACTTAGACCTAAAAGAGGCGCTCCTATTTCACAACCCGCGTCCGAATATTCTGTATTGAGAGCTTTGGGCTATTAAATTAAATAAAAGATAACGAAAACTAATTCAACAGTAAACATAATAAGAGAATAGAACACAATTTCTATGGTTAATGGATTACATGGTTATGGATTATGAAATTTGATACAAGGTATTATTTATGGCTTCCGCTTACCAGATACACAATCTTATTATTATTATTATAAAATAATTGGCAAGATCATGATGATGATATGATTAAAGGTTATACGAGAATACTTGTGATCGATGTTTGAATGCCATGTTATATGTGTATATGCATGCAAAATTTTTTATGATTATATATACTACTAAGCTTTCGGTAGCTTAGCGTGTGGGTTTTCTGCATGCAGATTGGTCCTACTAAGTAGCAGAGTTGATAAGAAGTAAAGACGAGCCTATAAGAGAAGTTATAGTCCGCTCATGTATATTTTATTTTAGTTCATTCATTTGGGGTAACTAGTTAGTAAATAAAGTTTTATTTGATTAATTGTATAAATGAAATTGTTTTTATAAGGATGTAATGGGTGGGTAGGTTTTAGCCTAGGAGTCTGGTAACTGGTTATTTTATTTATGGATTCAACTAGTATTCAATTTTATGACTCGGACATATTGTATGCTATACATGTTTATTATGATTAAGTTAAGTAAGATCAAAAAAGTTTTAATTAGGACGTAAAATAATAAGGTTTAACTTGACACAGTTGAGTAGCATTCTTCTGCATAGTAGGGTTTAGTCTAAAACGTGGAAGGGTGTTACACGTGCATTTATAAAACACTGGATTGGCTGCTATATGGAGAGTAGATTTGTTATCACAGTGAAGAGCAATGGGCATAAGAATGGAAACATCAAAGTCGGCTAATAAATAGGTCAACCATTGAAGTTCACAGACTGTTGGGGCCATGGTTCTATATTTCACCTCTACATAAGACTTTGACATTGTGGCTTGCTTCTTAGTCTTCCAAGAGACAAGAGCATTACCTAAGAACGTACAATAGCCATTGAGGTATCGTCTGGTGTTTGGATAAGATGCCCAATCAACATCACAGTATGCTTTAAGGGCTAAATTATTGGAAGTTTTAAAGTAGAGACCTAAAGAAGGATAACTTTTAAGATACATAAGCACATATAGGGCCCCTTTCTAGTGTGATTCTCGAGGAGCCTACACAAATTGGCTCAACTGTTGGAGTAAATAGGTGAGGTCTCGACTTATGAAACCAAGGTAAAACAACCTGTCTATCAGTAATCTATAGGGATATGGATCATGCAGCAAATCCCCTTAATCAACAAACACTTTTGAGGCCCTTAATTAGGAAGTGGGGTCCAAACTTGTTTACACCTATTAAGCATACATTTGCTATCAAATCCCATACATATGCTATCAAATCCATAACATATTTTCTCTAATTTACAAAGATGCCTTGAAATTTGTTGACCTAAGAACAATTGATCTCTATTTTGATCTTGATAATTAAATTAATTGTCACTAATATGTTTATTTTAGAGTTGTTTTGTAATATACATAGTTTCAAGGTAATTGGCCTAGGTTTGCTTAGTGAAACAAATTAAGAAACAAAATGGACTATAAGACGCTCTCGCTAAGCAAAAATTGCGATAGCAAAACAAAAAGTGCAATCGGGCCTAGAAAAATCATGAGTGAAGACCGTTGGACAGAAATCAGAAGATGCCACATGTCTCCAAGACTTCAAATGACTACTTGGTAGTTTCAAACATCCTAGAAAGGAATCCCAATTGGGAAAAGAATGGCGCCCTCGAGAAAGGCTCAAAACAAGATGACCCTTGAGATCCAATAGCAAATCCAGACCGAAAAAATATTTATCTTGCTCGGGAAGAAGAAAAGTGCAATCAAGAAATTAGGAAGCTTGCTTGCAATATCTACTAGACTAGCCATTGAAGAGCCATTGCACAAAAGATCAAATTAGAGGCTGCCACGTGGAAAACACCAATAAATACTTGAAGAATAGTAATTATGAATGGGAAAGTGCGCTTGCGATTTTACTTTGTCAGACTTCATTAATTGTTTCATCTTTAGAACGTTAAATAAAGTGTTTGGTACTTATTTGTAATGACTAATTGGAAGGTAAACAATATATATAGACCTCTAAAAAGTCTTAGATAAAAGAGCAATTTTTTTAAGGTTGCAAACTATTGCAATTTTATTTCCCAACTTATTTCCTAAAAAGGTTGAAGTGTTAACCTTAAACATTTAGGAATAGATTGTAAGAGTCAGCCTAGTAAGAAAAACTCTTATTTGGATTGTATGTGAGCCTGTTCAAAACACAATGAATTGATTTTTGTGTGAACTATTAAAATACAAGGGATTTAGGTTTATTGTGAGCCTTGTGAAAATACTTAGTTATGGGTGAGCTACTAAAACTCTTTAGTTATGAGTTAACTAGAAAACTCTCTTGTATATCTAGTGAGATAGTGGAACTTCCAATTGCGATTGGGGAGAATACTAGGGTTTATTAATACCATAACCTCTATAAATCCTTGTGTCTATTTTGTCTTACTCCTTTACCATTCCACATTTACTTTTGCCCATTGCTTAAATATTTCAAGAAATCAATCAGTCAAATTTTTCAATTTGTCACTAATTCAACCCCTCTTCTTCATGCACCATCTTTCCGACAATTGGTATAAGAGCTTTAGTCTCTCTAGTTAAGGCTTAAATGCAAGAGAAAAGATCAAGATGGTAAAGGGTGAAGTTAGCAACCATTTTCCCATTTTTTGATGATGCCAACTTTGCTCAATGGAAATTCTAAATGGAACTCTTCATGGATAATGAGTTCATTGATTTGTGGTACAATATCTACAAAGAGTGGAAGCCACCAACCAAGAAAGTAGAAGGTGAAGAGGAAGAAATTTTTTGGGATGATTGGTCCAATACTAAAAAAAAGGCCAATGGAAGAAACAAAAAAGTAATGACAATTCTCTTTGCTTCCATTCCTTAAGAAGATATTCTCAAGGTGATGTATTTTAAAAGCACTTATAGCATTTGGAGAACCTTGGAGAATTTCTATGAAGGAACCAAACAAGTCAAATCCAAAAGGATTCAATTGCTCATGTCCGAATATGAGCTCTTCAAAATCAAGTCCTTTGTGTCCATAATCAATATTACCAATCGGCTTCTCACTATCGTCAACAACTTAAGAAAAGCTAGAAAGCACCTTGAGCTTGAAGACATCAATAATAAGATTCTAAAAAGTCTTCCCACTAAGGAGTATGACTTAAGAGTCACTGTTATTGAGGAAACCAATAAAGATTTAAGCATAATGTCCACCGATGTGCTTATTGGCAATCTTCTCACATATGAGATGGCTTTGGCAAAAGATAAGGAGATAGAGTTTTAAAAGGAGAAGAAGGCTATTATTTTTGAAGCTTCAACTTTAAAATATTATGAAGACGAAAGCTCTAGCTAAGAAAAAGGAGTTAAAAAGATAGTGATGAAGAAATTGCCAGCCTAACAAGAAGACTAAAGCTTAAAGAGAAGAAAAGGTATGAGAACAACTTTAATCAATCCTCTAGTACTCAAGATATAAGAGAAGTTCCTACATGAAGCAAAAAAGGCATGAGTAGTCAAGTGATGAAAGCTCTTCAAGTTAAGGAGAATTTGCTACTGCTTGCTTCATGGCTTTACAAGAGGACTCCGATGAGGTAAGTTCTACATCTAAATCTCATAATAATTTGCTTGACATGCTCGATGATGAATATGATGATTTGATTGAGGTCGTGAAACTTGAAATTTAGAAATTTAAAAAGAAAAGTGCTTTTCATAAAAACAAGTATTTAAAGTTGAAAGATGATTTTGATGAGTTACAAAAGATTGTTTTTAAGCTTAAAACATCTAATGAATCTCTTAAGAAATCATTGGATGGTCATTCATCAAAACCTTCAACTTTTTCCTTGCTTAAAGAAAATGATATCCTGAAAAACGAGGTTGAAGAGCTTAGAAACTCAATTTCAAAATTTCACATAGGGAATGAAAATTTGGATACACTCATTATATCTCAAATAGCTCCTCTAATGAGACATGGTCTAGGTTTCAATGAAGCTTAAACATCATCATCCCCAACTAGCTCAATATTTGTTAAGGCTAGCACACCACAAACCTTATCAATTAAGGTAATTAGCTCTAAAGCAAAAGGCAAGGAACATACCAAAGCCACTACTCAAAAGAAGAGTAAAACCTCACGCAGTATGATGCCAGTTATTTAGGTCCATATAATTAATGTGTTTAATTATCGTAATTAAAATTATCGAAGTCTAAATTCAAGATTTAAAGGCTTCTAAAGTATCTGATTATGTTATGGGTGATTTAATTAAAAGATATAAAGTTGAGAAAAGTTATAAAAAAGAAGTAAAAGTTAAGGATTTAAATGGGTATTTGGCAAAAACAAAGAAAAACCAAAGTGACATCTTTACTAAAATATAAAAACCCTTCTTCTTCCTTCTTCCTCATTAACATCAATCCTAAACCCTAACTTTTCCATCCAAAATTCTTGCTTCCATTTCATCCCTCCATTCTTCAACTTTTTTTTTTTCACTCAAAAGAAGCCAAAATTACAAAAAACTAAATGGAAAACCACTTATATAGTCCAAAACCCTTTAGAGAAGTAGAAAGGAGTAATTGGAGCTAAAAAAGCCATTTTCTAGGTGAAGGAAGAAAGGAAGAAGCTAAATACGCAAACTCACATAGCCTTTAGCAAAGGAAGAAGTAAGTGAAGCTAACAATCATCTTTTCTTCTTCTTTTCTCTTATTTTCCACTATTTTCGTGTTTAGTGGAGACCCATTCATATGGGTTAGTTCTTTAGTCGAGCTATGATTTTGAAGAGTTAAAATTCTTCCTTTTAGCATCTAGATTAGTTAAAGAAGAAGTTTGACATAATTTTTGAGTTAAAGGAGATAACTTGATAGTGAAAGTTAGGTTTATGTTTTAAAAGTAGAGTTATATTATATATGTTCGTTCCTTGGCCTAAAAAAGGCATGTTAATGTCTTGTTAGGTGATAGAAATGGTGGTGGAAACCTCTAAGGGGAAAAACAAGTTTGAGGGCTTAAGGTTTTTAAGGCTCCATTTGAGATTAGTATATATATGAATGTTTATTCCTAAACTTATACCATTTGCATTTTTGAAATGGTGTTTGTTATGTCTTTAGATGATAATTGGCATGATATTAGTGTTAGAAATGAAAATTATGATGATTTATGACTATTGGACATGTCTATGAATTTAATCTAATTTTTGGTGAACTATTGTATTTTGTGATGTTGCTGGAATTATTTAGAACAATCTTGATTCCTTTAGATATAACTCATGTTATAGAACTTGATTTACATGAAACAAACTGCAAATAAGACTATACACAAAGGGCTATAAGTTTCATGAAGAACATGGATTCGAATTATGATTGTAAATAAGCGAAAAATGAGCTACAAAAGTCGGGCATGGAGCTGTCCATAAAATCCTGGGCAAATTTTCAGTGAACAACACTTGGTTTTTAAGCTATAACTTATGCTATAGAATTTAGATTTATGTGATTCTTATTATGTATGAAACTAATACATTAAGCTAAAGCTTCTTATAAGACCATGAGGTTTAATTCAATTTCTAAATGGGTGAAAAATGCATTCCAATATCATGGCATAAATCTACCTATAAGAAAATATTAGGAATTTGGTCTCTTAAATATTGTATGACATATATACGTCAAATTGTTGGAATTTTCCTTGCATTTAATTGTGTATTTTATATGAGGTTTATAAGCCCTAGTAAGGTAAATTATGGAATATGACATACAAATATAGAATGAGATAAGATTATAACCTATCTTGTTGAAAGAAATTATGAATATGTATAATTGCCCATTTCTCTTTAGAAGGACGAGACTTAGGATAGATGACATTCCATTTAAGGTCTTTTACGATACTGTAGGAAACTTCTATATGATTCTTAATTATTAGACAATATGGCTTAAGCTCGGAGAGTGCTCTTGTCCATATTACTAGCAACTTTGTCATTTTATTTAGTCATGGTGGCTTAAGGTCTAGGAGTGTCCTTGACTCAAGCTCGTGACGAGTATAATTATAGAAATACATAGATAGGTGAATAGGGTAGCTTAAGCTCGGAGAGCACTCCTATTTAGAACCCAATGTTCGGATAGTTCGGTTATTGAGTAAATGAGCTATTGGCTAATTAAATATGTTGAATAAAATGGAAGTGACTACTTGTTACATGATCATGGAATGTTTTATGATATGTGGCATAAAAATGTATAATGTCTCTATGTTTAGCTGCTTATGAATAATTTATGGTTAATTACCAATATGATGATATATATTGATGCATGCTGGTATCATTTTAAATGTATATTTTATCATATATTGAATATTGTTTTAGCAAGAGCATGAGTATACACATGATATGTCATCCCATGGTTGCATGAATTTATATGCATATATGTACCACTAAGCATTAGGTTGTTTAGCATGTGGGTGTTTCTGCATGCAGATTTGGAATCGATAGATAGAAGAAGTTGGCTGAAGAGAAGAAAGTCCATCAAAGATTATAGAGCATACCTTTGGGGTCGGTAATATCATAACATTTTTGTTTTTGTTATATGTTATATGAGATATGGATAGTTGGTTTTGTACATGTTTGTTGGACTGTAGAATATGTATTTATTTATGACATAGTTTTGTAAAAACTGAACAAGTTTAACCCAAATCAGATTTATTTTATTGGATGAATTTTATGCATGATGTAAGATTATGGATTAATATGTTAATATGGTAAAATGGAAAATATTCATATGAAAGGATGTTATGAGATAATAATATAAGGAAAAGAAATTTTTTTTTTAATTTACACAGGTTTTCAATAATAGGAAGTCTGTAACACTTGCTTATATAGTTGGATTAATCCTAATCATATGAGAGGGTGTTACACATGGTCTAAAAGGGAAAATTCAAAAGACCAACCATGACTACTTGTATAAAAGGCATGCACCTAAGGTGTTATACTCCACACAACATTGTGCTTGTTCACTTTCTTATTTTTTTCATGTTGTGAAACCTAAACCCCATGCAAAGTGGCAAGAGATTTTTAAAACCAAGCAATGCAAATATTGCATGAGATTTGGGCATATAAACAAGCATTGTTTTATAAGGAACACTCTTTGTGAACCTTCTAAAGCTAACCCTATCGACCTAAATTTAAATGGGTATCAAAAATTATTTGATTCTTTTATAGGTTGCTCATAAGTGATCAAAGGCATATGATCAACAAAATGTATTCTCTCATGTGATCAACCTTATTGAACTTAATTTGGCATGGAGTAAAGGGTAGCTAATCAAAAGAAGTGATCACATGAGAAAGTTTTATTCTATGTGAATGAAATGCCACAAGATCAAGGAATAATAAAAAACAATAAGTTTTCTTAAACTTTGGCTTTTATGTTTTAAAATGCATGCTTATTTTGCCTATGTTGACATGATTGATATATTTGATTACATATGTGATAAGTTGATCATTTGGGTTCTTAAAGTAATATTTTTGTGTTCTTAAAAACTTAATTGACCATATATATTTCATATGATCTTGATTGATGCATAAGACCTCATAGCATTTGTTAACCTTAGGGTGATCGCTCTCCATTTTGATCTTGCCAATCAAATTAAATGTTACCAACATCTTCATTTAATATTGTTTTGATAGTGTTCAAGGATTTAGCACATTTGGTTATGCATTCCCCACTAAACAAGTCAAGTATTTTTTAGAGATGTGTAACTCTTGACCAGAACACTGATCTCCCAACTGGGACTGGAGTACAAACCAGGAAATCCATGTCCAGACCGGAAAAGGCTACCTTTTGATCTTCCAAATTTCTAGAAGCAAAAGCAGACCGGGACAGGCTAAATCTCGACTGGAAAGGCCAATTTCTAGACCGAAAAATGTGATGGTTCCATCAGAAAATTCAAATGGATATGACCGTTGAAGAGTAGACTCAACCAAAGTGTGCCACATCATCTACAAGTCAAAATGACCAAGTTAAGATGACCAAGGTCCATACCGGGAAGCATTCGAAGCCAATACACCTAGGTTCTTGGCTATGGCATCCTCGAACAAGTCCTAACTGGGACATAATGAGTCCCAACTGGGAAAATCATATAGGGACTAGTTGTTGGAGCCCTCAGCCAATCATAAGTGCCATGTGTCAAAATAGGTCATTTCCCGACTAGGAATCCCTCTCTGCAGGCTGTATTAAATGCACTTGTAAGTGAGCGTTAGAAAGAGTAATAATACCAATTTGTAATGGCTAATTGGTAGGTAATTAGTATAAATACCTTACCAAAAGGCCATTTAAGATAACAACAACTTTACAAGTGTCAAACTCTTGCAAATTTATTTCTCAACCTTTTTTATTAATTTTTTTGTAAAGGTTAAAGTGTAAGCCTTAAACACTTGGGATTGTCTTGTAATTAGTGTGTGTGTGAGCTAAAATTATAAGGAATTGATTGTTGTGTGAGCCATTAAAGTACAAGAAAAATTTGAATTGAGTGTTAGCCTTGATTAAAAATACCTAGTTGGGAGTAAGCTATTTAAAACTCCATTGTAATATAAAGATTAGATTAGTGAATACCCAATTGCGATTGGGGAGAGGAGTAGGGTTAGTTAATACCTGAACCTCTATAAAAATTCATGTGTCATTCTCTTCTAACCTTTAATTTCTTTGTGTGTGCAAGAATTTTTAATTTCCCACCAATTCATTCCCCCCTTCTTGGCGATTGTTTGGGCAACAATTGATATCAGAGCCTGGTTTAGAAATCAAGTCTCACTAGCTCTAGCAAAGATATACAATGGCCCAAGAAGGATTCCAAAACCTTAAACCTTACTTTGATGGGTCAAACTATGCCCATTGAAAGTTTAGAATGAAGGCATACTTGGATAGTGAAGGAATTGATGTGTGAGATAGTTTTTGCAAGGAATGGATACCACTAATAAGGAAGAATGCTGAAGGAGAAGATGAAGCTCTTCCTAAAGATGAGTGGACCGAACCACACAAAGAGGGCAAATGGCAAAAATAAGAAGGCTATGGCCATTCTTGTAAGCTTTCTCTCTCTTGAAGAGTGTGGGAGAGTTCAACATTATCCAATCACTCATAGCATATGGAGGACATTAGAGAACTACCATGAAGGCACAAACCAAGTTCGTTTAAGAAAGATTCAATTCTTCATGAACGAATATGAATTCTTCAAGATGAAGCCTAATGAGACCATCACCAATATGACAAACCATCTACTCTTCATCATCAACAACATAAAGAAATATGGAAGGCATACTAGCCTTGAAGATGTAAATAAGATCTTGAGAAGTCTTCCAATGAAGGGCTATAGTTCAAGGGTGGCAGGTATAAAAGAAGCCAATGAGGATTTGAGCACCATTCCTATCGATGTGCTCATTGGTAAGCTTCTAACACATGAGATGGCTCTTGTTAGGGAAAAAGAGCTTGAAAGAGAAAGGGAGAAAAAGAAGCTCCTTGCACTTAAGGCAAACACCAC